>JBBPNO010000161.1:0-45562 GCA_038090915.1 Boletus eberwhitei
CAATTGCTGCAGGATTAGAGTCAACAAGTCACTTAAAGTTAGTTGGAATGCTGCTGATGAAGACCAGAATGAGGAGATTGAGTCTCTGCTCAATGGTCTTAAAGTTGACAACCAGCTCAAATACAGCACCTTCTGAACTCTGCCTATTAACACTGCCATCATGGCTACACATGGCAGTGAACACTGGTTTATGGCTATGTTTCATTTCCTCTAATTTCATATGTATACATATTTGATAATGGAGAGCATCTTCTTGGCTGTACTTTCTTGCATATAGCTTTGTAGTTCCTATTTTTTCTAATCCCATCTAATAATCTCAATCCTGTTCTATTATAGTATTTATATCAACCTGCCCTAAAAGAGCCTAGAACTATACTGTACAGTATATAGTCAACACTTCTCTCATGTAAATTTCCAACCTTGATATATACAATCTACTGTGTAGATCATTCCATATCAGAGTTTCATCTCACTTCCATCTGCTCATTGATATAGAAGCCATCTTGTCATTGGGCCTGCTATTTGTCATAATAGTCAGCACTATCCTTTGCACTCTCATTAACTTCTATGCAAGTAAAAGCAATGGAAACAACAAACAATGGGGTTCCCCAGACTTTTGCTTTGCCTCCTGAGGTTAGAACACTATAAGCTAGGGGAACAGTAACCTCCTAGATGAAACAGTATCTAGGTCTACTAGATATGAGTCAGTGGAATACTTAGTATAGCTAAGTGCATGCAGTGTTCACCAATTTTCAACAAACATTGAAAAATTGAAATTGAATTGGTTCAACTGTGGTCTGGTTAGTAAGGTGTTAGTGGTGTAAGTATATACAAGCAAGTGTAAACAAATGTAAATACATCTAAATATATACTAGTCAATACTACTAGGTTGCTAGACTTTGTTAGAAAAGGTTAGAAGGTCAAATGAGTCAATTGCTGTAAAAGGCAATGACTTTGTGGCTGGTAATCTGCAGATATGATGGATTGTTGAGATGTTGAGATGTTCCAGATAAGGCTGGAATGGGTTCACACTTCACTTAGTTCACTCAGATAGGTTATAGTAACACAATTTTATTGTTTCACTAAAAAGAATGCAATTCAGGGTTTATTTGGCTGTACTGTCACTTATCCCTTCAGGTGTGCAGTCAGCTGAGTAGCAGATATAGCTAGGTTCTAGTAGAATTATATTCTTGGGGATCTATTCCCTTTTGTTGTCCTATTTAGGGTTTTCTCCCAAAAGGTGTCCTATATTACTTGTGCACTAATGCTACAAGTATTTTACTTCTAACAATGTAACTAGCAGTCTAACTAATGGAGATGGTCCTCCTTAAGGTCCTCTGTGGGGTGCCTATAAGGAGTACTCCAAGTGGTGTGAGAATTATTCTCCTTGAGAGAAGTTCTCTGGTTAAGGCAATCTATAAGTGAGAAAGTCCACTCTCTTAGTGGCCTGAAGGGCTCTCCTTTTATAGATAAATACAGGGGCTTGGCTGCTTACAAATGCCAAGCTTTTGCTGACTGATGCATGAAATGCTATGGAATACCACAGAATCTCACTGATCATTTTCTCTCACTGGCACTTAACTATTTACATGTTATTTACAGTTCTATTAGCTATGTACTTGTTGATAGTAACAAAGCTATATATAGGAGAGAAACATTAATATCTCCTGGACTTCTCAGTCAAATATTCTAAATATTGGAGGGGTAGTAGGTCATACTAAGGGTCATTAGGCCCTAGAGTATGGAAATATTCTAACTGCTGCAAGTGGTAGAATTAATTCTATTCAGATTGTAGCTTCTCACTATGCATGAAATGAGTTTGAAAATAGATATGACAGCAATAAGTATAATGCCAGTCTACTACAGGCAGTCCTTGTCATGGTCCAGTAGAGGTATCAATTGTTACAGTAGCATCATACTGGTATGGATGATGAATGTGTTGCTTTTTATATGCATGGTTCATTAGGTGGCCATGCAAGAAGGCTGTTAGACAATCAAGAAATGTTTGGTGAGCACATAAGGTGCAGATAGATTTGATTGAATCATTGAGCTCAGCCATTTGTTCTGATGGCACTATGGCTGGTACTCAAGCTTTGTGTTACTAAGTGTATGACTTAGGAATATACAATACCACTCCCTATT
Organism: Boletus eberwhitei; assembly: GCA_038090915.1. Classification (NCBI taxonomy): domain Eukaryota; kingdom Fungi; phylum Basidiomycota; class Agaricomycetes; order Boletales; family Boletaceae; genus Boletus; species Boletus eberwhitei. The sequence continues at coordinate 2,143 of JBBPNO010000161.1, forward strand.
GTTTCTAATGGTATGTAGGGTAGTATAGGTTGTATTCAGCTAAGTTTGGAGATGAGTTGAAGCATCCTTAACACTGTTGGCCTGGTCCCTTTCTTGGCCTTGGTTAGGTGCTTCATTGTGATGGTGATGGTGGTTTACTAGTGTTGGTATGAAGAATGCATGTAATATATTTATATAGATCTACAAGTTGACATATGGACATGGCTATAGTATGCATTCTGGGTTGTAGCACTATGCAACCAGAAGGGGGTGGTATGGATGTATAAGTAGGTAGAAAGTAAACAGGATTGGGAATCAAAATACTTGAGCCTTTTCTACTTTAGAAATTGCAAAGTGATAGTCCAGCTAAAGGATTATATTTGATTTAAAGGTATTCAATCCTCATGGATACATACAATATATGGTGGGATTGACTTGGAATGGTGAAGCAGGGATGGCTTGACACTAACTTTAATGCAGTCATAGTAATGGCAGGTGATGTGGGATAATCATCCGATGAATATGGAATATGATGATTCATATGCATAGATGGCAATCTGGCTAGAACTTGTGCTTTGCATGAATACAAAGATACTGTTTGAATGGTAGTGATGGAATCTGTTCACTGAGGTGATTATAGTGATAATGAATGTGGGGTGGATAAGTTGGAAGGCAATAGGTAGTGCTAGTCAATTTTATATGACAGTATTTTGCCAGTATTCTACCCTGTCGGTTCCTGAAGCATAAGTAAAGAAATGTGGAGTTTACACTAGTCAGGGGCAGTTATTTATTTAGTGATGTTATTATGTCCACTCCTTAGCATAGTGTTATAATTAGAGTGGATTTCAATTGCTTGGCTGCAATTAGTGGGTCTGGCAATTTCCTTTTAGACATGGTGGGATAATTCCCATTTGATGTGCTTTTGAGTTTTGTATAGGATATAGCATTGGATGCAATCTTCATGAATATATTGTGTAGCCTTGTATTTACAAGCTATTTTTAGCAGGCATTGACAGTATTCTGTTTGTCCTGGGTGATTCAGCTCCAGGTAGAATGCTAGCATTTCTTCAACTAGATTTTGGTTGTTTATTAATTTCTATAGGAATGGATGAATTTGTTCTAGATAAGGGGTTAATTGTGGAATTTCCTCCTTGGGCATTGCCAAAGGGGCTGGTGCTTCTGATGATTGGGTCAGTTGACTCTCCATTGAAGCTTCTAGTATTTGTACCATTGTCAATGTCTGGAAAAACTGTTTTTAGCCAATCAATGCTATCTGAGTCTGGAACTTCAAATTTAAGCTGATGTTTGGATATTCTACTATTGTCTTTGAATGATTTTAGAAGTTCCTTCTCAAATGCTTCCAGTTCCTTCTGGGAATGGTGGATGCTATGTATTCTGTTATATTTCTCACTGCAATTATTGCAGGTTGTTGATGAGGGTATTATCAATGACTCTTCATTGTTAGATCTAGGGATTTCCAAGACTGTTGTTCCAGGTGGCTCAGTCTGGTGAAATGGGGTAATTCCAAATGTAGGATAATATATCCTTATAGGGTGTGCTGTGCACAAGTGGGCTATCCAATGGTAGGTAGTTTCTCATAATCAGTTTTCAATTCTGAACTACTCAGATTAGAAGTAGATCTTCCACTGCTCATGCAGGGGAAATAATAAGTGGGCTGGTATCTGATTTACAGATGAATTCAGATTCACTGTGATGAATGGGATTGTATATTCCCTGGGATAGTTTAGTGAGGTTTCACTTGAATTCATATCCATATCAGGGTAGTTTAATAAGATTCTGCTCATTTGTCTAGTCATTGTCATCTGGAGAACTCAAATCTTCACTGTTTGAGTTGTCTCTATCAGGGTCTTGGTGTTGCACTAGCTGCTTCAGAACACTCCTTTGAATATAGGGTATGACTCTGAATGTGGCTATGGGGCAGGCAAGTTCAGTTCCATCTAGCTCAGCTAGTATGTAACTGCTCCCTCTAGTCTATTGGACTACTTTATAGAGTCCTAAGTATCAGGACTTAGTCTTTCTATTTAGTTCTTTCTCAATGGCAGTGTTTCTGATCAAAACTATCTCTCCAGGAGAATAATGTCTGTACACCAAGCAAGTTTCAAATCACTTTTCAAATTGCCGCTTAAATATAAGGCAGGATTCTTGTAATGTTTGCATGGCTTTGTCCATGTTTTCATCACATTGCTGTATCTGTCTGATACATAATGCTAATAATTCTTCATGTGGAATATTGTCTTCGAATTCTTCAACCAAAAAGGTTGATTCCCATAAGTCAAAAGATAATACAGGGGCAGTTCTATATAGTAGGAAATATGCTAAATATCCTATGGATCTTCTAATAGTGACATTATCTGCAAATAGAACTGCTTTCACCAGGGCTTCTCTGATTGCAAAATGTCCTTGTTCTACAACTCCATTCACTTGGAAATTGTAGGGTGAGATGAATACCTGAGGTATGTCATGTCTTTTGAGTAATTCTTATAGGGCACTCTTGAATTCGGGTCCATTGTCAGTAACTATTCTTCCTATGCATCCATAGTGGAGGATGATATCTTCTAATACAAACTTTGCTATTGCACTGGCTGTGACTCTCTGCAAGGCTCTGCCTTCAATGTACTTGGACAAGTCATCTCTGGCAAACACTATATAATGATAACATTTAGCTGGGGGAATGAGCATCATGTCTATGTGAATTTTAGTAAATATAGTGGAAGGTGGTGGTGTTGTAATGGGTAAATGGATCTTGGCTGTACTCTGTATCTGATACTCATGACATGATTTGACACGGTTGTCATACATTCTGGTATATTTGGAGCCAATAAAAGCGGTATTGTAAGTTCTTCCAGGTTGCCTTTTCTTCATGGTGACCTAGTAACTCATGAACTTGATGGAGTAATTCAATTCTCTTGTCTGAGTCAAAGATAACCAGGATAGGGTGTCCTGATTTGCTTCGTTTGAACATTTGGCCAGCTTTTACAAAGTATTTCACAACTTTCTTGAGAAGTTGTAGCTTGCAGGTTGGGGTTCAGAATTGGTAAGATAATGGTAGATCTTTTCAAGGCTTGACTGTTGTGCTTCCACAGCTGCAAATACATTTGCTCTGCTGGAATTTGCTATGGCAGTGAGAATACCATTTCTCTTTTATAGGGCTGGTCCATAATCACTGTAAAATAGAGTGATCTCATCTAACCAACTATCATCATAAGATTCCACTTCAATATTATCTTCTTTGGGCCTTTGGGATAGTGCATCTGGTCCTTTGAATCTGATAGCTTGTACATGTACTAGTTCAAAGTCAAATAGTAGTATTCCTTGAATCCATCTGTTGATTACTGCAGTGGGTTGAAGTTTAGGTTCATTTAGTATTCCCCAAATATACTTGGCATCAACCTCAGCAATGAGATTCTTTAGCTCCAATGATGTAGATTTAGAATTGTTGTAGAGCTCAGAATAATTCAAATAGTTCCAGTTTTGATTGAGAATAGTTTGCTTCTGTCTTTGAAAATGGTAGTGAGCCATATCTTGATGGTCGTCTCTTTTCTTCAGCATCTAACTGTGATAGTATTATTTCTATACCCATGTAGCTTGAATCAACCAATAAAATAATGGGTCATTCACAGGTATAGTCAATAGACACTAGTATTAGTGCAGTGGTGATATAATGCGTGAGTATATCAAAGGCTTCTTGCCATTCTTTAGTCTAAACAAATTCCACTTCCTTTCTCCATAGGGAAGTTATACTGGAATTTGTGAGTAGTTGGATATGCAAATGCATATGGTTTCACAGAGTCCCATAAATTGCCTTGCTTCTTTCACATTCTTAGGAGCAGGCCAATTTTGGATTGCTATGACTCTTCCAGCATCAGGTTTATGTCCTTCTACTCCTACTTCTTGTTCTAGGATAGTAACTTTAGGTTGGCAGATTTGGAGCTTCTTTCCAGAGAATGTTCCTCCAGCTTCTGCTAGTTGGTGTAGGATTTGGTTTAAGTCTTCTGCATGTTCCCAGATATAGTGTCATATTTCAGGTCATTCTGGTAGAACAGCAGGATTTCCATCCTTATCTGGTTATGTAGTAGTGGGTCCTTGAATAGGAGCATTATCTATGAATACATTCACAACTTGTTTGATGATCTCCTCTCGGAATATGAATACCATGCACTTTTGGAATTCAGAGGGCAAATTGGTATATACAGTAGGCATTGGGGTGAGTCATAGTAGACCAATAGAACAATAGAATGCTGTCATGTCCCAACTAGCTTCATCCATTTTCCTGGCATCAAAGCCCCAGTACAAGTCTAGTACTGTAAAGCATTTTTCACCTAGGAACCAATTTATAAACTGATCTAGGTGTGGTGGTATGGAAGATTCTTTAATGGTAACACCATTAAGTAGTTGTAAGTCATGCACAATTCTTAGCTTTTGTTTAGCTGGAATTCAGGTACAAAACCATTTAGATCTGTATGGTGATTGGCAAGATTTGTATACTCCTGCTTGAATCTTGAGTTTTAGTAACTCAATCAATTTCTTCCTAAGTCCAGGTGGAATTGGAATATTTCTCTGTTGCCATGGTTTATGATCTATATGCAGGATCTTGTAAGGGCTAAAATAGATTTCCTTGAGAGTTCCTCTCTCATTATTGGTAAAGGCAATGGCTGCCTCATTCTTGATGAATACATGTATGAATAGCTTCTGTTTATCAGGTGTCAAGAATTCATGGTTGGTCATATCATCCATGATCTTGTTAATACATTCCTGAGTGAACTTATCTGTGGGTTTAGGATTGGCAAAGTGTATATCAAGGTGTACAAGTGTGGTAAGTGGGTCATACAGTATTGTAAGGGTTACCTTAAATTCAGGTGGTATAGCTCTTGAGATGGGCTTGATCATCTTATCAATCTGCTTGTATGCTCCATATACTTCTACACTAGAGTGCTTATTGGATTGTATGAGTTTCCATATAGTCTGTGGATCTAGGTTGTAATATGCACTACTAGTACTTGCTGAATAGTAACTAGTGGCTGTCATGGTAGCTAATGGTTGCTTTATCTAGAATTGCTGCATTCAGTAGCAGGCTTATATAATCTGTAGACCTATTGGAGGTTACTTGTAATAATTCAGGTTTGTGTGATCTTGTCGTGGGATGGCACACATATGTAAGGTTATAATCGGGGTGCTAGTAGCCACTGGAAATGCCTAGGTTAGTAGCCATAGACTTATAATAGTTGCTTTTGGGCATGCAATCCCAATGCAGACTTTGCAGCCTGCCTGCAAGCATGTGTCAGTTGTAATCCTGGGAACAGAATTCTATGTGAGCTTAGTCAGTACTCAGTCAGATGCCAAGAATAAGTGCTCTAGTCTTCTGTGGAATAGTCCAGGCTTTTGCTAGTTTCTAGCAATCTTCAGATATTGGTTAGTTTAACAAGGATTGCACTTAGCTGTGTAATTTGGCAGTGCAACCTCCTATCTATAGGGTCACTTCAATTATTACATTCATCGGTTAGGTTGGTATTTCATTAGCATACATAGATATAGGGGTGGTTTCATAACACTGGGCCTGTAACCAGTCCATTGGGCTAGGGGTGTGTTTCACAATCAATTGTGGAGTTATTATTTATAGTTTCCCTGGATTGATATTGTTTGCAAAGAATGAAATAATTGGATCCAGTAGTGCAATCAATGGTTGCATTGGTATGTAGTCTACTAGTTAGTTTAACGAGTTCATGCTCAGTTGTTGAAGTTAGTTTAATGAGATTGTACTCTGGCAGTCATGTAGGATGCTTGGTAATTAGTTTATCGAGATTACACTCATAGAATATAGCTCAGGCACTTAGTTTAATGAGGGCTGTGCTCATGTGGTGTGATTCACAAGGATATACTTGTGCATTCAAATTGCATGGTTGTGTGTTGCTTCAAGCTCCTTCATTTGTATTTGCAGGGAATGAAATGATTTTTACTTAGAATCACTGCATGTTTTTACCCATCATCTCTGTTGGTGTTCTAGTAATACATTTGCTCTCAGATAGTAATATAGTTCAGGAAAGGTAATGTAAAGGAGAGGATATAGGATTTTCATAGCAAAATAGTAGAAGGAGGGGGATGGACACAGGACGTCTCTCATTGTATGGGCAGGCAGTGGGCTAGATCAGATCCTATATGGTTGCATCTCCTATTAAACATATGAATGGGGTGTGTAAGAGGCTATGTGCCTATATAGTCTTGTTGCCAACCAATGTGGATGGGAGGGCAAGATATTGAGTAGGACCATATCAGTGCCATCTATGGCATGGCAAATTCATAGCATAAGGAGAATGGGGTTATTATTACACTCCTGCATAACCATTGACACATGACCATGTAATTCTTATTGATCTACAACTGGCACCTTTATAGTTTCCCAATTGCATGGTTCTGAGGGCATTGACTCAGGTATGCCAAAGGAAGGCTCTGTTGCTACTCCACAGATGTAGCTCATTGTGTAGAAGTCTGAAACTTCTGATATGGTACTGCTTGGATGAACAGCAAGTTGACCATGCCTTAGAGTGGGTGAGCCTGACTAAGTGTGAGAGTGAAAAGGATAGTGCTTGCTATGATGGCAAATAGCAAGCAGAGGAACAAGATGACTTCCAGATCTTAAGATTAGATCGAAGTGAGGTAAAACTTTGATAATAATTGATCTACATGGTGAATTGTGTATATTAAGATTAGAGTTTACATGAAAGAAGCATCACAGTATATATAGTATGAGAGGGCTTTAGGGCAGGCTAGATATAACTACTTAAAGAGGAAAGTGAGACACAGTCTCAGATGGGATCAGGAGGGATGAACTACAAGGCTGTGTGTGAGAGAGCACAGCCAAGGAGATGCTGTCCATATATGAAATATAGTAAATATGAAATAGGAGAGAAATGAAACATAGCCTAAGTTCTGTGTCCATCATCTTGCACAGCCTTGATGGTGATGTAGATTGGTTGGAGTTTAGAAGGCATAGCCTTCTTCATTGGAAGTCTGTGGGGTATTGAAGAAGTAATCCCCCACATCATATAGTAGGTCATTCGGTAGGGAAGTGGAGGAGATGTCAGTTTGTAAAGAAAATATGATACCCCCCTGGTCAACCATAACAGTTATCAGATGCAATCAGTAGTAGTAGATCAGCAGTATTGATGAAGGGGATGTGGTCATACCATTGTCTATGGGCTTGAACAATGGGGGGGGTAAAGGGCATCCACCCCAAGGACTTGCCTGGGTAGGCAATGGTACTTAACAATTCACAAAAGTGGTGCACTTAGGTGATATTTTAAGTTGCATGTGCAAAAGGTTTTTAGATGTGACTCAGTGCCAGGGTGATTTGCTGGCAGGGAGTTATTAAGTGAAGTGACTTGGATGATGGTTACCAAAGGGTCACTCTATATGGGGGATCATCTCCTGGAGTAGAGTTTTTCCACTCTGCTAAGTGAAATTATATACAAGCATGTTTTGGGCATGCCTGGCTCTATTTGGGCATCTTCTGATTGTGATTAATTTTGGGATGTTGTTATAATGTCCTTTGTGGAAATTTGGACACAATGATAGTCTACTATTGGCCAGCAGATGTAATTTATTGAGAATTCACAGAGGGAATTGAATCTACACATGTTCTATTCATTGTGTGACTCTGGGATAGTGTAATAGGTAATAGATAGTGCTGTATCTTGCTGAGTGATATGATTAGACATCCAAATTTGGAAGGTCCAGTTAGTGGGGGTCATATGCTTGAATATGAGCATCACTCAGGTCTCAGGCTGTCTTTGGCTATAGTATACTAGCCATAGATAGGCCATAGTATTTATTTAGATCATTGGAGTATTTTTTCTGGGCTGGTTCTGACTGATTTGTGTGCATCCTGGATTATATGGTATTGTGGAGATACACTAAACATGGTGAACACAGTTGGTAGGTAGCCATATCTGATGCTGCCAATGTGCCAGTCATTTGATTCAATACTCATAGGTATGTATTTCATACATAGATGAAGGTTTTCATAAGGGGTAAGTAGATACAAATAAGAAGTAAAAGAGATCTCCACCTCAGAGGATGTGAAAAAAAAAAAAATAGGTATGCATGTGGATTGGTGTGGTGGGAATAACCCACACTGATCATCTTGATTCTGGATCTTATTGGTCAGTTAGATAAATAAAAAAAGGAAGAGGGGAAGAATCTTGCTTGAAGCACTGGGCTTTCCAAAAATTCATATTGTACAATATATAGCATGGTAGGTCTGAAGGCAAAAGATTAGAATGCTAGTTAGTGATGCTGAACAGTGCATGAGGCATGTAAGGAGGTGGTACAATGTTGGCATCACCATATCGCTGGTAAAATATGACCTGCTTCTTCTTGAGGTGACACATGACTTGATATATCTCCTTATCTGGCTTGGACCATTCCTTATTATATATGAGAGGATAGTCAAGATGGTGTGAGCTGATAAGGGATGCAACCAGAGCTTTGTTAGAAATGGGTAGCTGTAGAATCAAGTCAATAGCTTTGGCAAGCTTTGTCTCACCATGGAATCATAAGAGTCCACACACAGATCTCACAAATCCAGTCTCCTCAATGGAAAATAAAGGGTTGGTGCTCAGAGATCTCTGTTGAAAAAATAACCTATGGTCCAGGTATGCGATTGTGCACTGATTTTCATCAAGGAAATATACTTGCATGTCAGTCTGCATATAATCAGTGGATTGATGTGGGGTTAGTAGCATATGAATAGATTGAAGGAGGTTGAGGGCATTCTGCCATAGCTCTTGTAGCTTGTGCATATAATTAGTGTCTCCCCAGTATACATGTAATTCATATCCAGTCATCCTACTGAAGTAGATGGATGGGGGGTATTTGATCAGTATGTCACTATTTGACGTCCTCTGGATATTGCATTGAGCCTCAAGGTACTGCCACTGGTTATTGTAGAGACATGTGGCATACAAATTTACCACCTCAGTGTAATTGATGGAAAAGGGGATTTGGAATGGAGGATAATAGTAGTCTGGGTTGTACTCAAGAGCTGGAATAAACACAGTGGTGGAAGATGCTGTTATATGGGTCTGCTCATCTACTCCATCAAAATATCCATCAACGAAGGGTAGGGGGTGGAAACAATTTGTTGAGTGAGTATGGGTCTTATTGGGATCAAAGTCGACAGTGTAAGGAAGGTTGTACCTTGTTGGTCATTCAATGAGAATAGCATGATGGAATGGGTTCAAATGAGGAGGATACTGGGAATTATTAGATGAAGTACTACTCATCTCATCGTCTGCTTCATCATCCATATCTCCCTTGGCATCTTCGTTGTTATTACTATCTTCCAGAAAAGTGAGTGAAGGAGGTGTTAGAGTGTATCCTCCCTCCTCAATTAGTTTTCCTCCTGCTCCATTCAGGGCAAGGATGGAAAAACATGAAGATGGAGTAGTCTTGGAAGGCTTAGTGGAAAAGACAGTGGATGGAATAAATGAAGTAGTTGGCATTTTTCTGGCACAGTTGCTGTCTTCATCATCTTTGACCATGGTCTCCTCAGAGTTGATCAGGAGTAGTTGGCAGTGAAATCTGCAAACCTCAGCCAGGAGACTGAGGCAAGGGAGTTCTACTTCTCCATGGTTAAATTGGTAGTCAAGAGAAGGGAGGAGGTAAGATGCATTTGAGCATTGGTACCGCTCGTACTGCTGCATGTAGTGAGAAAGAAAGGGGTCAGCAACTTTTCCTCATCAGCTAAACACTGCATAAGGTACTGGCAACATAATCTTGCATCCATCATTAGGTAGGCGTATCATAGGTACTATTAGCTCCCATTTACTACAATCAGTACTTATCTCAGGTAGATTGGTAGCTATGATGTATGTCATGCAGTAGTCGCTTAGAATATTTGTTACTCCATGCAATATGATACCAAATTGAGCAGAGTTGAGCATAAGGTGCCCAGCTAAGTGATTGCTGATCGTGCTGTGGACACATGATCCAGGTGGACCTAATTAGCTATTGTCGAGGTTGGGAGGGGGTTTTCCATAGTCTACAATGTTAGATTCTGGTTGGAAGACCTGTAGATAGCATTTCTGGAGGGTGTATTGACTCATGGTCCTCAAATTAGTTGACTTATTGTTGATGGGCTTAAATATGCTCTGGTACTCAGGTGTTTGCAGGGTATTTACAACTGTCAGCAGGTAACATTCCATTTCAAGTAGTGGCAGTGTGGCAGGTGTCAATGGTTTGCCAGCTGTTATTCCCAGATATGCCACATGTGATGTTACATGGGCTCAGGACAATCTATTAGTCATATGTGCATCTCAGCTATTGCCATGTGGCATAACTAACATCACCATTACTCAGTCTCCATTCACTCAGTTGAATCATAGGTAGGTACTGTCAGGCCTTTCATCAATAGAGACTAGATTTTGTCTCTGCCATGGTCATCCAAGTAGTATATCAAGTGGACAAGTAGTCGTCACCCAATAATTACTAGTTATGATTAGACCCCCAATCTTGATTTCCAAATTAGGTACAAGTCCATTAAGTGTAGTGGTACCATTGTTAGCATTGTGTCATGACATTGTGGCTTTTATGTTCATTGGAACTTTAAGGTCATTTCCTAGTATACAGTGTTGAATTAAATTTACTTCACTCCTGGAATCTACTACTGCACTATAGATACTATTTCCTATTTGTATGGGTACACACAATAGCGATCCATGGTTTGGACATGCAGCATTATGTGAAGTGGCACTAGCTGATGTCACATTCTTGATATGGAGTTGCTCAGATAAGGCTGTACTTAAATCCTGTGAGGTTCCTAGGATTTCCCCAGTGGTTAGACTTATTGGAGTGCTTGGTAATTTACTTAGCACATCATGTGAGTTTGTTTGGGTGGAGAGGTCTGTGCACTGAACATTTGTTTTGGAAGGTTCTTGTGGCCTGTCATTTGCTGGTTGGACTTTGAATCTTGATCTTGGTTTGGCTATATTAGTGCCTTTGCCACTAATGTCTTGGCTATGTGCTTCTTGCTTAGTACCATCATGCATATCTACACCCTGAGTGTCTTTCCCCAGCACATTCATTGTCCTTGCTTCCAATGGGGCATTGTGGGAGTTGGCAGGAGGCTGTTGGTGAGTATGATTTTATTGCTTGTTTATCTGTGGCATTGTCGATCATTCACAATCAATTTTTTTCTTGTCAGATTGCTTATCACACCATGACCTCCTGTCATCACATGGTGTTTTCTTTTCATCAGTGCATCTTATTGACACATCTTTGGATCTGTTGGAGGTGTTACACAAAGCATATCAAAGGAGAACTCAATACTTATTAACACACTCAGGCGATACTCATGTAGAGACCAATGTCCGAGATGTTAACGTTCGCAAGTTATATGCTAGCTTAGACTAGCCTCAAAGTAACTAAGGTTGGACTGAGGATTGAGACTTAATATACACTGTGATTGCATAGACCAAGAGTAGGGAATACAAGGGAAAGATGAAGTATTTATAAGGGAGAAATCATGCACAGACCAGTGAGACAAGAAAGGAAAAAAAGACAAAAAGGAAAAGAACCGTATGGAATGTTATGGAATGTGAAACACATGTTGTTGTAGGATAAATGACAAGGAGAGATTAGTCCAGTTGAAGGAAAATGAAAAGAAGTATGTCTGCGTGAGCTAAGAGTAGAAAACAAACGTTAGACATAGATGTATGTCTCCATGATCATACAAAGGTGAAGTAAAAAAAGAGAAAAACATACGGATAAGGGGAGAAAATTGTAACAGGAGGTAGGATTCAGGTTCTCCAGTGAGTTCTTGTTTTGTCTCCAGGATTTCACTGATATATCTCTCTTTCCAGGTCCTCTATTCTCCTCAACCTTTCCAACATCCTGGTTTTGCTGTCACTGTCTCTCACTTGGATGCTTGGTTGGTTTATCAGTAAATTTCACTTCATTACAACAGTTGACTGTTCAGCTCAGCATGTATACACCATCCATCACCTCTCTGCATGCTGATTGCATAGGAGTGTTTTCTTTTGAGATGTGTTCCATCACATGCACTTGGTAACTAATCTCCTAGTCGTCTTTATCAGTCTTGTTGTCATACCCATTGCTAGGTATGTATTTTTTATTGTTGTTGTCATCTCTATCACTAACATTGGGCACTATGTAGTGCACCAACCCATGTTTTAATCGTGCATGCTCAGCAATGATCAAGTGTGAAGTTCCTTTTCACTCTCAGCTCTCCAGACAGCTCCCTATCAGTAGTAGGCATCTAGTAGAGTTTTACCCCTCTCTTTTCAGGGAGTAGTCATATTCAGGTAAGTGCAATTGTCCTTTTTGATTATAAACTAACTCTTCCCTCCTCACTAGGTCTGGGATGGGGTTGCAGTCCCTTAAGGTATGTTGGTGACTACCACACCCAAAGCAGTTGAAGGGTGGTTGTGTAGATGGGCTAGGGGTTGACCTTGAGTTAGGGGTAGTAGTACTAGGCCTTGACAGCAATTGTCTTGGCTTAGTCCCTTTGAGTCAAATCTATAGTGTTGGAGTAATCATTCTACAATAGTACTGATCTCATTGCTTGAAAAGGGCTTGGATATGTCCTTGTTAGCATCTCCAGCCAATAGATGAGTTTTCACTCAGTCTTACATATCTCTGGGAATTCCTAACCAGAAATATGTATTGTAGTCATCATTTTGAATGACATTTTCAACCTTAAGCCATTGGCCTATTACTGTGAACTTCCTAATATATTGTTTTCAAGCCGCTAGGCTATCTAGAGGCCTCTTTGAATATTTCTTTACAAACCTCTTGATATCACCTTTCTAGTAATGGGCCTCCTCTTGCTCTGCAACATACAGTAGGAGTAGTTTAGCTTTCAAGTCATTCCATTGGTCAGCTCTATATTCATCCAATAATTCAATGAGATGGCATACTTCAGTACTACAGTAGTTAGTGATGCCTTTGCATTTCTTTTCATTGCCAGTGATTTGACAATGGGTCAATATTCATTCATATTGCCATAAGAAATCCTTGATTTTGTTGTAGTGTCCCTTAAACTTGTCATGGGCATCTCTACTTTTATGGCTAGATAATGGATAAGGTCCTTGGGTAGGGTTTCCTGAAACCATAGTGGCCAGTGTGATTTTTAGTGTAGGTTGTATATTGGATAGTAGTTGGAACAGTTGAAATTGTACTCAGTGTCCTCTTGTGGTGGGCTCCAATTTGACTTCTGTGCAGGCAAAAACAATGGAAACTGCACACAATGGGCTTTCCCAGACTTTTGCTTTGCCTTTCATGATCAGAACACTATAAACTAGGGGAATAATTACCACCTAGATGAAACAGTATCTAGCTCAGCTAGATGTGAGTCAGTTGATAAACTTAGTGTAACTAAGTGCACAGGTTGTTCATCAATTCCCAACAAATGTTGAAGAATTGGATTTAATTTGATTTAACTGTGATCTGGTTAGTAGAGGTGGTTCAGTAGTGGTAATACCAATAAACAAATGCAAACAAGTGTAAACACTCCTAAATATATGCTAGTCAACACTACTAGATTGCTAGACTTTGTTAGAACAAATTCTAGAAGAGTTACAGGAAGTCAAATAAGTCAACTGCTATAAAAGGCAAGGACTTTGTGGCTGGTAATCTGGTGATATGCTGGATTGTTGAGATGTTGAGATGTAGCTTGTGCCCCAACTGCAACAAGTTCCAGATAATGCCGGAATGGATTCACACTTCGCTTAGTTCACTCAAATAGGTTATAGTAACACAATCTTATTGTTTCACTAAGAAGAATGCAAGTTCAGGCTTTGTTTGGCTATACTATCACTTATCCCTTTAGGTGGGCAGTCAGCTGAGTAGCAGATGTAGTTAGGTTCTAGTAGAATTATATTGCTGGGGATCTGTTCCCTTTTGTTGCCCTATTTAGAGTTTTCTTCCAAAAGGTGTCCTAGTTCACTTGTGTACTGATGCTACAATTCTTTTACTCCTAACAATACAACTAGCAGTCCTAAACTATGGAGATGGTCCTGCTCAAGGTCCTCTGATGGTTGCCTGTGAGGAGAACTCCAAGTGGGGTAAGAATTCTTCTCCTTGAGAGAAGTTCTCTGGTTGAGATGAAACTTTTGAGGGTAAATCTGCTTTTTTAGTGGCCTGAAGGGCTCTTCTTTTATAGATAAATACAAAGGCTTAGCTAGCCAATCAGAAGGGTTGGCTGCTTACAAATGCCAAGGGATTGCTTATAAATGCCAAGCGTTTCCTTACAAATGCCAAGCTTTTGCTAACTGATTCATGAAACACTCATGGAACACCATAGAATCTCATGGAACTCCATGGAATGTCATGGAATGCTGGTCATGTGATGCAAGGCTGTGTAGGATATGGTCACATGCTCATTTTCTTCTCTGGCACTTAACTATATATGTATTAATTACAAGATAGTTAGCTATGTATTTGTAGACAGTAACAGAGCTATATGTTGGAGAAAAACATTAATTTCTCCTGGGTTTCTTGATGGAATATTTTAAGAATTGCAGGAGTGCTAGGTTATACTAAGAGTCATTGGGCCCTTGAGTATTGAAAGATTCTAACTGTTGCAAGTGGTAGAATTAAATTCATTCAGATCTCAGCTTCTGACTTTTCATGAAATGAGTTTGATGTAGGTCAACACCTATTCTGCTGGTGCACATATGGTACTGACTTACGATGCTCAATTCCATGCTCCTGAAGGTGAAGCTTGAACTTGGGGCTCACATATTTTCCACCATTGTTGCTTTGTAGGGCTGTGATATATTGACCAGACTGGTTCTCCTAGTAAGCCTGAACAATTTTCCAAGCCTCAAATGCCTGGCCTCAAGTTGCAAGGAGTTGAACATTGATCACATGTATATGGTCATCAAGGAAAAGGATGAAGTAGCATTTTCTGTGTATTGTTGCAATAGGAAATGGCCCACAGATGTCAATGTGAATCAGCTCAAGAAACCTCAAGGCTTGGAGGAGTGGTAGAGAGTGAAAAGGAACAATCAGGAGGTTTGGTGATAATACAGGGCTCACATCATAACTGAGATGAGGAATCATTGAAAGCCACCTGTTGGAAGTATGTAGCTTCATGAGGTCCCCACCCAAATGCCCAAGATGAGCATGCCATAAATCCCAAGTCCACTTGCTCAGAGTAAATACCTCAAATGGTCCAGACATAGATCACACAGCTATGGGTGTAGGAAGAAATTCAACAGTGAGATAACAAGGTTGTTGTATATTCTAACATCTCCTAGGTGGTCCCCCAAGTGATGAAGTTCACAGCATCCTGGATTGCCTTTGAAATGGAACTCCCAGCCTATCATGGTCATTCTTCTAATGGATAGGAGATTTACCATTGCTGTTGGAGCATGGAGACAATTTGCAAGATGGAGGCAGAGGTGCTGGATAACAGAGCAGCACATGGCAGCATGCACATGATTACGGGGATAGTTGCTATTTACAGTAGAGTTGTGCTGGACTTGTGACTGAGCAGCACTAGGTGGCACGTATGAGATCCTGGAATGTGGCATGGTTCAGAGTCGCACATGACTGCAGTGCTTTAAGGTCTTATGCTAGACTGGTTAGCTGGGTGGCTACTTGGTTATAATAGGGTGGTGGTTATAATAGGAGTACAGCTAGTGAAAGCATATGGTTGCATACATGTAAGGTAACTTGTATAGTAGTGTCGTATTGGTATGGCATATATAACAAGTGGGCTTGGGGTGCAATGATAGAGTGGTGTACGATATGGATGCAGTATTGTGTGGGATCCCTAAGGCAATCTGACTATTCTCTGATCACATGTGCCTACCATGCACATCTCATTCCATCGTAGATACTTTCACTATTGGACACTGACACTTTTCCATTCCTGTGATGTCATATCCAGTACCCTACAATGTCATAGCACAACATGGTCCATGCACTGCTATCAGTAGTATATAAGTAGCTGGTAGTGTATTATGTAGATTTTTTTAATTTTGATATTGCTCCTCACTCTCTCACATATTGTCTTAGTTGGTAATGCTTGAGATATTGGGTCTAGCATCTTCTTCCTGTTCAGTAGCAAGATTCTTTTAACAGGCAGTCTAAGCCTACCAGCTGAATACTGGAATTATTGATGGAGCTCAGACACTTAATGCCCATGCCAGAGCACACATTATATTGTCCCTGCCAAATGTACTCAGTCTCAGTGCCATAAACACCTTTCTTTCTATGATTCAGAGTATGGAAGTCATTCATCCCTACTGCTTCCAAGATGTGGTTGCCACAATTGTCAGTGAGGCAATCCTGATACTTCAAGAATATGGATTACCAAGGCCAGGATCTGAGTATGCAGGCATCACCCAAGCCATATGTACAATGGGTCATAAAACTGATGGAAGTGAGGCTATGAACCCAGAAACTGGACTTCATAAGATGAAAAACAATCCAACTGGGACAAACTGCACCACTCCTGCCTGTGTGGAGCAGAGGTGTTGCAATTACAACACTGACCACTACTATGGTAAAGGAGGTGGTATGGAAGGCCAAGTACTATAGTAGAAGGTGCAGAGAGAGAAGAAAGCATAGAGCACCAATGGGGGTGTGCAACTAGCTGCCTTGATGACTGCAGCACCATCATCATTGAATATCAGGAGTGCAACATCAAGTGTCAACAATCCTTCAGCCACTGTACTCAGCATCATCAATGCACCACCTACTGACATACAGTTTCGTAAATTCTACTGCACTACCACTGCCACTCTGGATCTTGTTGTTCTCTTCACACAAATCATTCCCATCATCCTGGCCTCTGGTGCCATGAGCCATCTCATTCATGACAAATCCTACTTCTGGTCATATACTCCTGATTACAGTATATGCATGTACACTGCCAATCATGGAACACTTGAAATGGAAGGGTGTGGTGAGTGTGTTACACAACTCTCTCTTGGCAGAGCCCCTGAACTCTGAAGCTCACCTCCGACAACCTCAGATATCAAGCTCACACTATCGAGCCTCTGATGTATGAACTCCTGTCGCTTGCTATATCACATATGCAGGCTGTACAATGATACACTATATCTAATGATGAATGGTAGCCCTCCAATAATGGAGTCTACACCATCTCGTGATATATGCCATGTCCCAGACATACAAGGACATTGGTCAAGCTTTACTCCACAGTAGATACTGCCCTGATACAACACTGATTAGGCTTTGCCTCATAGCAGACACCTTCTTGATCCCCCAATCCATCACCATGGATTGCCACCTCCATCTCAAATGCAGGTCCCTCTTATTTATAGACAATCCCATCTCATGATGCAATCTCAGCTATTTATCACCAGCTCTATCTTATGACACAGCCCTAGGTCCTTATCTATAGATTCAGGAGATCTCACCCATGCAATGCACCTAGCGTGTCCCTTTCATTTCATCTCCATTATTCCTATCCATTACTGAGTGTATACGTGTGTCTAAGGTAAGGTGGGAGTTTGTATGGATTGTAGATGAGGGTGTCGTCTATTGGTGTCTGTAAGTGTAGGCTAGGGGTGGCAGATAATGTATAAATATAGTTGGATGGCTTATAAATATGGTGTGAATGTTTCACCTGTGCACTGCATTGCATGTCCTGCTCTATTGTTCTTCTGACCATTGGCCACAATCCAGTCAACGAAACCCACACAGTAAGGCATAGATGGCATCTGACTCACTCAGGCAGGCTTCTATATGAGCCAGCTTCTTGTTTGCTATGGTTTGCACCGCAATATATTTCTCCACATCTGCTGCTCCCTTCATTTTAAGGCTGATCAATTGATTTCAAATGGTGAATTGTAAAGAGATGTCAGCACAATCATAGATGCTTCTTAGGAGTTCCCAGATTTCACAAGCCATTATGGTGATGTCATCTGGAATGAGGGAGAGAACAGTGGAGTTGACTTTCCATAGGATAATTGATCTTGCAATCTCATTCTCCTTAACCCAGGCTCAGATCTCCTCCTTCTCAGAACTCGACACTCTCCTGGCAAGAAGTGGTCTTGGCATTTTGAATGCAAACCTGATGAAGTCAGTTGGGTCTGTCCCATTGCTGATATGGTTGTATATCCTTTTACCAAGGAGTAGATGCTCTGTTTGCTGCCACCACTCATAGTAATGGTCTGTACTAGTCAGCTTGGAAACATTTTGAACCTTCTCATGATGCATGTACTTCCTAACATGTATAGTATAAAATAAGTCAGAGCTCCTAACCACTCAGATTCTTGATGTAGATTCACCATAATGTAATGTATGCCTGGTTCTTCTTTTGATTCAAGTTGCCTAGTTGGCGAGCTCAGGACTCATAACCTGAAGAGACCTAAGATGCAGAGGACTCAGTTGATGGATGTACTTGACTAGATTGCTCATGCATATACCTAAGATACAGAGGGCCATAATAGTAATGAGCAACAGTGAATGATAAGATAGACAGGTGGATACCTCAATCAATGGATGTACTCGACTAAGGATGGCTGTTGCAACCCATCACAAGATCTATACTAGGTCACATGAATAGATAAGCAGGTGTCAACAAGGTGCATGATTGGTGGCATGCTGCAATAGCAAAAGACAAGCTAGCATAGTGATAGCAGAACAAGATAATGTGAGCAAGATAATGTAGGAATAAAGTAAATGTACAGTTGTGTTACAACAGAGTCTTCTGACCAAGAGCTCCTCACAGACAAAATTTCAGCTGGTACATTGTGGTCTTTCATCTGATATGATATACATACAGGAGGATGATGTTTTGTTTAGTAAAAGAAAAGAATCTAACCATGATGGTGGTTGAGAATCAAGAAGTGTGGGAGCTTTTTGAAACTCAGATATATTATTTATATGTATATCTTTGTTTGTACTAACAAACAATGGTAATTATACTGCAATATGACTGAGATTCCACTTAGCAATTCAAAAGCTCAAAAACCCTTTCCATGGTATTATTGTTTTGAATTGACTATATCTTTATAGCCTGTAAACCAAATCACATGACCTAGGGAGTGATCTTGTAGCCAAGAGTATGTACTATTTATAACTTCACCAAAGCTAAGTGAAATTCCCACAGTGTTTGGTAGTGTGCCATAAAGTTTAGTATGGAATGGGTTTTTGAGGTCACTGTAGATTTTAATGGTTTGTCAGTGCCTAGCTCTAGTAACCCAATTGCAATTGAACCTCCTAAAGATAAGAGTTCTGTGTTTCATTTTAGTCAACTTATGCTAATTGTATCTTAGCTTGACCTAGGCCTCAGGTGAGGACAACAATATCAAGGGCAACAATGTCTTTCTCACAGCATGTTCCTATGTACATTTGAGCATGTTTTTTCAGATTTACTCCAGAAGAAAATCAAAGATTCTGGTGATGTACTCCACTCTGCTCCACCTTCTCTATCACTACTCCCCCAAGTGCTTGAGTGCCATGTGTCAGACATGTCAAAGACTTTGCAGATGGCCAACAAACATCAGCAACCCTTAGCCACCACTTCCTCCACCCAACTGTGAGTTGCCTTGCAGGAAGAGTAGTAGTGATTGTCTCATATACCATTTTTCTCTCTTTCTTTCATTTACATGACTCATGTATGGAGGAGGAGTGTTGGAGTGCATAACATATGACTATGACCAAGATATCAAACCTAATTTCCTTCACTGTATACATATATTTGTACCATAGAGAGCTTATCCTCTCATCCATTCCACCACATGGTTAAGGAGTAAGTTCACCTCTTCATTCTTTGATATCACCATACTCATTTACATAACTAGTTGACATGTATCTAGGTACTTAATGTCATCTGTTCCACCACACAATTGAGGGTTGACATATATCTAGCTTTAATAAAATGCAATGCTGATAGTAATCCTGCCTATTTTGAAGCAAGATATGTTTGTTGTGGCTACACTATCATATTAAGGCAGGACTATTCTAAAACCTCCTCACCCACAGCCTGCCTCAAATCATTTCACATTCTTCTGCACATTGACACCCCCTTGACTGAGAAATGGAACAGCTTGATATCAAGACAGCATACCTCAATGGTATTCTTGCATCTGATAAGGTCTGTTATATGGAACAGCTTGAAGGCTTTGCCAAGTTGTGATATGAAGACTGGGTTTAGGAACTACAAAAGGGCCTTTATGATATGAAGCAAAGTGGCCATGTATGGAACCACACTCTGCACCAACAGATGATATCCTAGGACTTCAATGCCTTGAATGTGAATACTGCATCTACTATTGACATATTGGTGATAAGATCATTATTGCTATAATTCATGTCAATAATTTCTTCATGATTAACAGCTTTTATAATACTCTCAAGAATTTCCATGTACAACTCCAATCTATCTGACAAATCTCTGACTTGGGCAATGCATACTTCTGTATTGGCATTGCCCTGTTGTGTGATCAAACAGCTCACACTGTTCAACTCTCACAAACCACCCTCATTGACCACATTATTGCTCAATTTGACATGTCCAACACTCACCCTGTTCACATCCAAATGAATCCAGGACTCTACCTCACTAGGCCTACCACTGCTCCCTCTGCCAAGAAACAAACATGTATTAACCACATGCCATACCACTTGCTTGTTGATTTCCTCATGTACTTAGTCCTTGGCATCAGATCTGATATCACTTATGCAGTACAATAGCTTTGTAGGCACCTTGACTGTTACCAGTCAATTCATTGGGAAGTAGCCAAACATGTCATCTGCTACCTCAAAGACATACTGTAAGGCTCCTCCTCGCTCTAGCTCACACTCAATGGTAAACATACAGCCCATTTGCTTGGTCATACAAACTCAGACTTTACAGCCTGTCAACAGCAAATATTCAGTCAATGGATATTGCTTCTTCCTAGGTCATGATGTCATCACCTGGTCCACATGCTAATGATGTATCATTATGCTCTCATCCTGCAAAGTGAAATATATTGCAATCAGTGAGGCACCACAGGAACTCACATGGATATGCATGCTGCTCATATCCATCAGCTTCCACCAACCAACAGCAATTCCACTGCTCTATGATAATCATAGTGCAATCATCCTTACTGAGGATCCCTCTTGTTATGTGCATGTTAAATATATTGACATGCATTATTATTACATGTGTGATCAAGTAAATCATCTCCAACTCAAACTACACTATGTCCATACAAAAGAGAACCTCACTGACATCTTTACTATAGTGCTTTTATGGCCTGCCTTTACCCACCTTCATAATCTTCTGGGCCTTTCATGATTCAATGCAAGAAGTATTAAGCAAGGAAGAGTCCTACAACAGGAGGAGCATCCAACTTAAGAGGAGTGTTGGAACATTTACACTGAGCCACAATATATCAAACTCTAAATTATGGAATTCAAATCTGTAATTATAAGTACAATGCTTGTTGCTCTCTTTTTTCTCTTAATCTATTTACAGTGTTAAGAGGTTAGCATCTTCATTATCATTATGCCATTAGCTTCTTGTCTAACCACCTTTTTTAACCTAGTTTTCATATCCCTCTAGATACTTACATCACAATACTAAAATCCATTTATGATATTAACAGTTTTTGTATTCCTCTAGAATTAACAGATTAAATACCATGTATTACATTTGCAATAAAGCACATTAGGACTCCTAACACCCTGTCTATATGGGGAATTCCCTTTAAAAACAGCTCTGAGAAAATCAAATAGTTTTTTCACAGAAGTCTTCAATCATCTATACTGTTGGGAATTCCCTAATTCTACTATAGATACATATCTCATAGGTCCAATCCTCTAATGGGATAGATGGACCTACAGTATGAGATACTCCTGGAAAAATAACTGAAGTGCTTAAAAAATATTAAAGACACATATGACAAAGAGTTCCACAACCAAGCTAAACAGAAATATGTATGTTACAATGAAAATACAAGAAGCCATTAGGCACAAGAGCATGAACGGCCACAATGTGGACAAATAGTAGTAGGCCGTCTTTGGGGATCAAAAAACTGTGACCTTCTTATAGTTGGGTCATCATTGGGAGAAATAAGATACTTGACAATTGTCAAGCTAGTCAGCTCAGTGCTCCATCCACCCCATTCACAAATATCACGGATATGCCAGCGCCGCTCCAGATGCAAATATTGGCAGCCACCTCTTCGGAATGAATGAGTGCCATAGGGATAAGGATCAATTCCAATGTCAATGAGATTGTTGCGAAATATCTCAAGAAACCTGCTAGCAGCCTGAAATATGTATAATGGTAATCAGATCAAACATGTATAAAAATTATAAATAGAATATACCATAGGTTTGTTCTCCTCAGAAAGACGATCTCCTGAAGCAATGCGGCGGAATATATAACCACTTGTGATTTTGGATGCTTCAATCCACTGTGCATAAGCGCGTACAGGGCAGAGATGTTGTTCCTCATTGTCCAAAGGATAGAGATAAAAAGGCAAAACACCTACATATATAGAATTCAGATTTTTAATAAAACAATGTAAATTTTACTCACCACCATATTGATTGGTTTTTCTGAATGGTAAAGTCACTATCATACATGACTTTCCATCTGTCTTCTCAACAACAATGTCATGAGACTGGATCTTCAGAACCTCATCAACACGCAGTAAGCACATAAATGCAAGAGTATAAATAGAGTGAAGTTGAAGTTGTGCCAGTTTACCAGCCCAAACACCATTCTCCCAGTTCCTGGGATCATGATTGTGATGGTAAAGATCACGAAGAATTTTCTTACAATATCAGTCAGCTATTATATCATACTATCAAGTCTAGAAAAAACATACTGGAGTAATAGATCTGGCACTTAGTGCATTTTCTCCAGATTGGACCTAAATGTATATGAGTATCTGTATCTGTATCTGAAAGACTTCTCAAAAATAATACCTTTCGCCTATGAAGACTACTCATATAATTTGATACCTGGGAAGAAATGGATGGATTACCAAGGCACTGTCCACCCTCTTCCCTCCATGGGGTGTTTCCCAAGCCATGAATGCGCCCAAATGCATAAGTCATTGCTGCACGCATTTTTTGTGCATGGCTATAGGAGAGTCGTACCTCTTCTGGAGGCCTTTGACCACCATGGAGAGACAAAGAATCTGCACTAAATAAAAGGTTATGAAAATCTACTGAACTGAAAAATAATAACCAAGAACTTACGCATCCATAATCCATGCAGTGATGTAGAGTGGTGCATTTGAACTGGGTGTGGAGGAAAAGAAAGGATCTTGGGACTGTATAAGACCTTCTTGTATCAAGAAGGAATGGCATTGTGCCATGAGACTATTCAATGTGACAAAATATATTCAGATAATAGCATCAACAATGATTTACACTCACCGTTGGTATTCCATGTCTGTTCCCTCAGTAACAGCCTTGGAAGCATTCTGAATTGATGGAAGGATATGGGCCAGTGATGATCCCAAGTTCCAATTGGTACCAGGGTCAACATCTTCTTCTTCTCCATCATGCTCAAGAGTGCCTTGTTCAGCCTCCAAATCTAGCCCAGCATCCATGGTATCAAGCCAATGTTCTGCAGAAGATGCCATGGCTTGTGCAATGCCCAAGTACTTGGGGTTTTGCAGGAAATTAGAGGAAGACATAACAATTGTGTGAATGGTGTGCAGGTGAGGATGGTGATGTCGCAGGGCAAAGGGTTACTAAGGTGCTGATTCAGGCCACCGTGCTAAGTCGGAGACTCTAATCGTCTCGACCTCCACCCTATGCCAGCAACTCTCATGCACCGTCCAGGCCATGCACAGATTCTGCAGACCCTACTCAGCCTTCCCTTGACCAGTAACACCTCCCTCCCTAGCACACTCGTTCCGTAGCTACACAGGTTCAACGCAATGGAAAGCGCTGAGGTGGATTTTTTTCCCTCTCATGCTACCTCCTGTCTCACTCGTCAAGCCTGTCTCCAAGGCTCATTCTGTCCGACGAGGCATTTCCCCAACCACCCAAGTTCAAGCTCTGTTCAACAGGGTTCTCGTTCGGCGTCGTGTGAGCTTAGAGCTAGGCTCGCTATTGGCATCACCAACACGTCCCGTTGAGCTGACGAGCGTGATACGGAAGGTACATGGGTCAAGTTTTCTGTGGATGGTTTGGGGTGCGAGTACAGCTCATCGACTCTCGTGTAATGTTCTGAACGTCCCTGCAGCTCGTCCAAGGCCAGTGATCCCCTCAACCATGGCAACTGACGTCGAGGGTCGAGTGCAGAATTCCAACCTCCAACTTGGACTGACATGTCACGCGACCGTTCTTGTGCACGGACGACGGCAATGACAACGTTTGATGTCGCACCACTTTTGTCAGCCCACCAGCGATGACTACAAGCTCCGGCACTCGTTGGGGCACCCTTGTGGTTATCTGTCTGGTCGTCATCGAGGCTGGCAGTACAGTAGTGGGTGACCTCTACTTCATTTAACACTGCGGCAACGCAGCCATGCACCTGATGATGACAAAATTCACGAAGCAGCCCGCCTAGGTGGGGCTGAAGAGTTCGTTGACAAGCTCTCCGAGGAATTCGACACCTACCTCGACCGGCCCGTGAGGGACTACTATTCCTCCCTTCCTGAAGGTACCACTATGCTCTTTGGGCGCAAAGTGGACTACAATCACGTTCGTGGCACAGGCGCAGTGCACGCGACGGACATGTCGACGTTGAGTGGGGGACAGATGCAGCGGCTGGCCGTGTATGTCCACTGACTCTTGTTGTATCATGCTTTGCGTATCATGTTGCTAACATTGTTGCTGTCCCCGTCTCCTGTGTCAATTTCGACCCACTAGTTCACGAACGTTCATGCGCTCGCTCATCTCCGAAACGGAATCCTCTGTTGGCCTGCTCCTCTTTGACGAACCGAGCGCCTCGCTCGATCCACGCACAGAGCACGGTACGTCATGCCTATTCCTTCTGCTTCGCCCATTGGTTCGCTCATCCTGTCCTGCCGTCACACATTCCAGATTTGTTTGAGAGACTGCACACCTTACGGGGGAACAAGACCATGATTTTCTCCTCGCACAGGTTCGGAAACTTGACGCGTCACGCGGATCTCATCTTGTGTGTGTGTTCTTGCCCCCTCGTTCGCGTTTCCATGCAGTGCGACTGATCAATGGTATCCCTCGCATCCTTAGGTACATGGACGATGCCAAGATCCAGGAAGCGGGTACGCACGAAGCGTTGTTGGCCCAGGACGGCGAGTATGCACGGATATGGCAGTCACAAGTCGAAGTGTTCCTGTAGTCAGTCGTTGTATATCCCTTGGGTGTAGTGTTCGTGAATCTGTAACGGTGGGCTGTTGGCTTGGTCAAGACTCGCGAACGTGGTGCACGTTGTTTTGTAGATCGTGTCAATGTGTAATCTCATCTAATCAGAAGTAAACTGGAAATGCCGTCGAGCGACATCTCATACGCTTCCCAGCTAGACGGCAGCCCGCGACATTTTGAAAGCATACAGCTAGGTCATTCACCTTGATCACGTTGCGGTCCAGCTTACTGTCCTCCACTCTGCCCACTACATGGTTGCTATACAAGGGCGATTCCGCATTCTTGGGACTTCCTTCTGGCTGCATGCGAGCTGCTAATTGAGAGGGTCCCAATGTGTTCCACCTCGCTTCGGGGTTCCCGAGAGCTATGTTTTCTTTGATCTACAAAAGGCTCAAAATCGCGAACAAAGGGGAAGACGAAAACCAACGGATAGCAGGAAGTAGGTGTAGTCCTGGAACAAAATTGACGTGGCACGGCGTAAATCATCAAGTTTAAGTGTTTTGATGTCCTTGTCGTCAATGAAGATCGTCCCCTCGGTCGGGTCATATATGCGTGAGATCAGTTTCAGAATCGTACTCTTCCCTGAGCCGTTCATGCCAATGATGACCTGTATGGGCAGTCAAAAACTCAATGAAGGCAACACGAACTCATGCAGGCAAGAGCTTACGCAAAGCTGCCCAGCTCCGATTTTGAATGAGACATCATGTAGGGCGTAACTTTCCGAGCCCGGATATCGAAAAGATACATTTCTGGGGGCACGTAAGGTCAAATTGTTGATGCAATATACCTCTACTTGCCTGAATTCAATCGAGACTCCGTGATGGAGGGTCTGCTGATTTTCGGGAAAAGATACCTTCCCATCAACGATTCTGTCACGGATATTAGATATTTCATACAGCCTCCGCACGCTCGCAAATTGCTCGGCGAGAGAAAACGATTCTCCGAAGAGAGAAAAGAGACTTGAGCTAAATGTGTTGGCAGTGTGATTGATGAGTGTGAGGGAAGCGATTGAGATGGGTATCGATGCAGGGTACTGGACAGCTCTCAGAGTGAACACGATCTTGTGTCTGTGGTCAACTAAGCTCCGCTAGACAAAGACAGATCCACGAACCTGCGGCAGCTCGCGCATCGGCTCACGAAGAATCGATATCCATGTCAACCGATCTTTAACGGTGTGAGCACGCCTTATTTCTGGGAAGTCACCTGCGTCATCCCCGACACGACTAGCAGCATCCCGGTATACTGTTGACGATTAACGAAAGGCTCACTGAATCGTCACAAGAAGCGTACGTTTTGTCAAGTGCTCGCCGAGAGAGCCAGCGACAACTTCTTTGCGGTGTACTGGGTCGTCCACGAGGTGTTCGTAGCCCTGCATCCGGATGTAATTTTCGTCTTTGGTTGTTGCAGCCCACACTGGTCATCAGCTGAGTATAAGAACGCAAGACCACGACATACGAAACGGAGAAAGCACCTAAGGAATTAAACTTGGAATGCTTTCCACTGAACCATTGGAATAGTGACTGCGAGAAACTGAGCAGGGCAAGTAGTGTACCATCTTGTTGGCGCCGCAGTACGGTGATTAAGACAGACACCTGTGAGAGTAGTCGAATCGTGGTCATGAGAACATTCAATGTCATTTGGATGGTGTCCCAGGCTACACTGGACTTCCAGGATGTGGACCAAGCACTCTCGAGTTGACGTTGGACGGCAGGATCCTCGAACGTCGGTAGGTCGAGTCGTGCTATGGCGTGGAATATGTGAGTAGAGTAGAATTGTTTGATTGCGAGATTGAGAGGGTGTGATATGTGATACTCGGAGTATTGTAGGAGACGCTCGGCTATTGTACAAGCGACACGCCCTGCGGCAACGTGGAGAAGAATATCCCTGTCAACTGTGTGCTTCTCGACCGCCGTCTCGACCTGTGCAACGTCGAACAACGCGATCAACGACAAATGAGGTGAAGCATACCAGCAGGAGAAGCTGTCCAGAGTACCTGGCAAGAATATGAGAAAGTTAACACGCGTTCAGAGCAGATGAGACTGACCAGAGGGAGAGAGCGGGTATAAGGGAGGCAGCAACTTCGACAACAAAGTAGAATATTATCAAGACCAAGCAGCGTCGCATGCTGCATATGTCCTTGAGCATTCTCCAGACATACGGGAGGCCCTGGAGCATCTGTGATGTTGTTTCCAGACGCGTGGCTCCTGGGATGGGGATGTCGGAGCGCTTCTCCTCGTAGAGGTCCCATACGCCGATACGAGTGTGCTTGATGCATATAGCATCATCGGGATTGAATACGCCTGGTCTTCGAAGTGCTTTTCGCAGTCTTGGGCCCATAATAACACAGATGCTAACAGGAAAGGCTTGCTGCGGGACCACTGGCTTGAGCCCGTCAACACGGACAAATTTGGTAGCCAGTGTTCGTTTCCGTCCTTGCTTGTCGTATGGCCATGGCATATCATGCAGATTCTTGCTTAAGTGCGTCTCGAGACCGAGTACATTGCTGTCTCGACTTGGGAATGATATTCTCTATGCCATTCAAATCTGAGACTATCATGTCCGACACTTCAATCTGATTAAGGTCGTATTCACAGAGGAGGTTGATAGGCTTGGACGTAGTAGATGCTCCTGCCGCAATCGCTGGTCAAGGTAGTCTCGAAGGTCTCCATCCGGCCCAGATAAAGTGCCTGACTACAGTACTTAGTGTTTGAGATCTTCTGCATAGTGGTCAGTGACGGAGCCTTGAGTTGAAGTGGTTCAAATCGGGACGCACATTTTACTTGACTCCAGGAGTCTTCCGTACTAGTGTCCAATTGTCTTCGCCATCATTGTCAACGTTCACCACATTATATTCATCAGCAGCGTTCCGACCCAGCTGCGAACACCAAACACACTGACCTCCACGGCCACCACCACGCAATGTCAACCAACATGGCTTCGGACCTCTCTTCCCTTCTCAACTCGTCCAGGGCACTCAACACCCATCTCTCACGACCTGACCTCCCTTCTGTCAACCTCACCCTCGACTAGATCGAAGCACAGTCCCGGAGATTTGTCTCTCGCCAACCGACTGCACCCACAGATTCCGACAGAGCGTGAGCCATGTGCCACACACATACATCTCCGGTGTCGCTCACACTCGCGCATATAGGAACTATCTATTGGCACAAGCGCACGTCGATGCACCCGCGTTCGCAAGTTCAATAGCGCATTTGAACACCTCCGCCACGTTCTCTCCACTACAGCCCCTCTAGGACACGGACGTCGCGGGCTACCTCCACCATGCACACGAACAAAATATCATATCCACGATCGAGGAGGGCAGAAGAGAGACACAGGAGGATTTCTACCAGCTCCTTCAAGACCACAGCAGGAAGGATTGGGAGGCGAAGAAGAGACGGGTGTTCGAGGAACTCGGAGGTCGCTCGACTAGTGACAACAAGGCGTTGGCTGAGATGAAGAAGAGCTTCCGTGCAAGAGGAAGTCTTGCTGTGCGTGACGCGCTGGCTTGCAGTATTTCGGCCTCTGAAATCTCTGGTTGACAGGCAAGCACGGGTCCAAGCTTGACGCTGCAAATGCAAAGCAAGATGATGGCATATGACCGTGCGGTCGGTGAACTGAACACAGCCAGGCTACGGGGGACCTCGTGTCCGATCATTCATCTTCTCATGCAAGCTGCCGCAAGTCTCAACGCAGAGGTAAGCTGAGAGTGAACGTTCTATTCGTTTCATCCCTTGACATCTGCACGTCCCTCAGGCCACGTCTTCTCAAACGATGTTCATTTTTCACGTCCTTGCAAAAATCACCGGCGAACCTCCCGCTCTCCCTCCGGTCGAGCACGCAGCAGGATGCTCAAACCCTTCGTTTGAATTCCTAAAAAGACTCATTCCGACCCAACAGTCTGCGGGGAGGATTGTAAAATCCAAGTTTGTCCCGAGTGCGCATCCGAAGAACAAAGGATGCAGGTGGCGGACTTTATCCTGCAACGCACTCTGGCGGACACCGACCCCGACATGGGGACATTGGACGAGCTGCTGATCACGATTCCGTCCTGCCATCACGCGTTTACCGTCGAAACGTTCGATGGACATTGTGGCATGACGGAGTTTTATAGCTGTGGACCGGATGGGAGTTGGTTGGGGTTGCTGTCCCCCATCAGATTCAGGCGACCACCCACATGCCCCACCTGTTGTTCCGAAATCACGGCACCCCGTTACGGTCGAGTCTTCAAGCGGGCAAACTTGGACATCCTGGAGCGCAACGTCGCCGCTCAAATGTCGCTCTCTCTCGGGACCGTTCAGACATCTCTCGAGTCTCTGTCCGTCCACATAAAGAAGAGTCAAATGCTCAACACTGCCAAGGGCATTGACCTCAAGTTTAAGGACAAGACCAACGTGAGAAAGCAAGCGTCTCAGACAAAGGCTCGAAACGGGGTACTGAGTGCAGAAAGGGACGCCTCGGTGCTCATTTCGGATCGGGATATCCTTCCCTCAAATACAACTCTCCATGCCATTGATCGTTCCGTGGTGGACATTTGGCGCAAGGCGATGCACGAGCTTCTCTCTGCATACAAACAGGCCGTACAGGTTGCTGAGACACGCTCTGCGTACAAGGATGCGTGGGAAGCGGCGTTTTCATATCTGCATGAGAGCGAGGTCGACGCGGCTCTCAGTGATCCTGGCACTTCGCCCAGACAACCCATGGTCCATGCGATGCGAGTCGCAAAGACCAAGATCGGACAACCGCGTCCTCTCGTGGACCGCAGGTTCTTGGTGGAGGCGATTTGGTTGACGATCCACATTCGACTCCTCATGCTGTTGACGCCAGTAATACCTTTGGATGGGCCCATTGAATGACACACGAGTACGACGACAATCGGCACAATGTATGAGCAGATGCAAAATTGCTCGGCCGCAGCTTTCGACACGTTCTTCCACCCCTCCCACGACAGAATACCTCTTTGCTTCGTTTCTTAAGGTAATGTCCAATAGATTCCTGACTTGCAGGCATCGCCCTCGGAGACGATGCCTCCGCTCGTCCCTCCGGTACCTTGCATTCACAAACCCGTCGACCAAGAATCACGCGGGAGCAACACTTTCTTGTCTGTCCTCTTGGGGAAGAAATCAACACGCTCGTCAGATATGCTCTTCCTGTGTTTGGGTTCGTATTATAATGTTCTACTTCTGCTTCTCGTCGGCATACTTTTTCGCTGAAACAAACGATGGAAGTACGCACATGTTTGAGCATGGCCATCATCATCTCCTCAAGTGATTTCCATCGGGCACGTAGTGTCGGCTACGATCGGCTTTCTGGTGGCCGACGTCACTGGAAGATCCTGTTGACCAGCCACCTGGCGGTACGGTCGAGCGCCCCCCATCATTGGCTCTCGGGGACTGTGTCAATGTACCGTCAGAAAAGTGCTTCCCGCACCCGTTTCGCGGAGCGTGCAACAGTCCCAGCGTGGGAGGCACCATGGGACTGGTGCAAACTACAGTCCAGCTCCAAGAACAGCAGTCGGTCCGACAAAGTCAGCCTGAGGACGCCACTGTCAGGCGGGGGCCCAGCGTTGTCCCCTCGAAGGGGATGGTGACCGCCGTGTCTACGTAACGACATAATGTGTGTGTGACTAACGGTACGGTATATGACTTGGTTGAATCCACCAGCGGAACCCTGCATCGAGATCAGCTGGGCCTCGGCCTCGATCTGTCGAAGGGGAGAAGAGAAGACGGCGTGCCACTGTGCTGGCCCTTCTGAATCACTAGCCGACGATCGAGCCTCGGCCCACGCGGTGGCGATCTGTCCGTCGTCCTCCCCCGAGGGCTTGT
This sequence comes from Boletus eberwhitei, assembly GCA_038090915.1. Taxonomy (NCBI): domain Eukaryota; kingdom Fungi; phylum Basidiomycota; class Agaricomycetes; order Boletales; family Boletaceae; genus Boletus; species Boletus eberwhitei. The sequence continues at coordinate 33,270 of JBBPNO010000161.1, forward strand.
CGAAGGCTCAAAGGAGAGGAGGATCCGCGCTGCTACTATTACTAGCACACTGGCGGTAGCTTACATAGTACTACTAGTAGAGAGTGTCCGCGTGCGAGTGTGCAGCGTGTCTCTCACAACAATATACTATATAAGATGAGCCGTCCCCGGGGCCCACCCCGCCTTTCATAGGCACTCACTTGCTCGCTTCCTTCGTTCTGTTCCCTCTTGTCTTGTTCAGTCCTCGATACTATCTCAGATCTCAGCCTGCCACTATAGTACCAGTACCCACCCCAAACCGAACCATGCCGCCGACCACCATCGCCACCATCGCCACCACCATCGCCACCACCACCACAGCGACGACGACGCCGACAATGACAACGACAACGGTGAGTAGTCCGGTCAGTCGACCCTGTATACTACTGCTCCGTTCTCTCCGTTCTCTCCGCCGCGTCGTGTTTTTTTTTTCTTTCATCCCCTCCGGCATGAGATCGAGATTCGAGATCGCCGCCGACGGGCCGTTGTCTTTTTTGATATTATAGTGTACTTATCGTTTGTCAACTCGGTCTTACCTAACCACCCCTCTTTTTTTTTTTTTTTTCGCCGTGACTTGGTGACTGTTGGCACCGGCGCAGCGGTCACTCAGTCACTCGGTCACTCGTGTGACGACGATGTGACGCCCCCGTGACGGGACCGTGTCTCGGTCGGGTCGCAAACTACTTCCTTACCCCATCAACAACGGATCAATTTGTTTCATTTTCGATTTCTCGTATTCAGACGAGGCTGCTACTACAAAACTGTGGCTTATCCGCGCCAACATAGGTTCACAGCCGACTCTCGGAGGTGTTCAGGGAGTGTACACTACGCGAACCCTTTGCGCGTCACCCAGTAGCGCCTTACGCTGAGGGAAATGTAAATCAAACATGTCAAGGTCGAGTTCACATATAAGTCCACCCTCGACCGTAAATACTGTAGACCACGGACAAAACCACTTTGACACCATACGAATTACAGCGTTCGGGCAATCGACAGCAAAAAATCAATCATCCTATTTACATATCAAGCAACAAGAAGATTGAAAATCCTCGTACAGTCCGATTTGGGCGTAGATGGTATCGCAGAAAGCTTTCGCCAGGGAGAATCCTCACATCTCACAGGAGGTACGCCATCGCTCCAAGCAAGGTAGCAGGAACAAGACCCACGTGGATCATGCTTCCGGCAAGCGGCCTACTGCTAGATCCAGAGTTCGTACCGGTCGAGCTGCTCCCTGATGCAGTTTGAGTGCCTGAGGCAGAGGCACTACTGGCGGATGGAGGCGCTGCAGAAGCGAGGGATTTCACAATCGACCAGGAAGCGGCCGCGTTCACGGAGGTGTTACCCTCCTGGTAGGGAAGGAAGGAGAGTGTGCCGTTGCTTGTGAGTTGAATGAGGGAATTGGTGCTAGCAAAGTAAGTAGCCTTGGAATCTTTGATCGTCGGGCCGGCAAGCTGTTGGGTAGTGTTGGTCTGACGATCATTTCCTTGAGTAACAGGGCATCACAACACTCGATAGACACCCTACCTCAACATTGATAACATAGACTGCGGACGAGTCCTGAGGGATGAAAGCAAACTCCTGCTGAACCTGGAACAAATTTCAGTGAAGACGACACACTCGGAATTCAACACATACTCCACTATCCTGGAAGAACGACGTTGCCTGACCATACGTAGCAGGGAACTCACCACCACTGGGAAGGGGATAAGCCTGGGGTTGAGGCTGGAAGTACGAGTCTATAATACAGCTCAAGGATGAGTCGGAATGGCACCATAGAGAGTAGAACGCATACAGTGAATGACGAAGATATCTGCAGATCCAGCAGAGACTCCAGGGACGTCGAGGAAATGAATGTGGTTCTGAGCCAGGGCCATCACAGACTGGTAGTTGGATGGGTATGGGGACGGTTCAGCATTGACCCATGCGACAGGCGTGCTGTTAGCTGCACTGAGCAGACCCATATCTAGCGAGAACAGGTTTCCGTGGGAGAGGGCATCTGACACCGCCATCCGTTAGTCTCGAAGGAGTAGAGGATGTGGGAGGCAATTACAGAACACGTTGGTGTCATGGTCCAGGATGGCGTCGAAGGAGGTGGTATCAAAGGACCCAAGTGTGACAGCTTGGGTGGACCACGATTTTGCAGCTGCATTGTAAATGTGGAGGGACGATGGGTTTTGAGAATCGCCGTTGAGAACGTAGACGGCGTTGGTGTACTGGGAGGAAGTTCAGGCAGGGCAAAACAGAGTGGAGGGTCAACATGGCACACATACCTGCGAGAGGTAGCATGTAGTATTGGTGCCATCGAAAGACCTGAAAATATCAGTCAATCCCTGTGTGTGATGAACATTGTGTGTCCCTACGGCCGGCCAGTGGTAGTAATGTCTGTAGCTTGCCCACCTGCGGAGAACAAGTCAGACATGGGACAGATTATGCGTGTTGACGAAACATGCTTACTTCCAGACCAAGTGTCTTGGGTACCAGCAGTCCAGTCTTTGCCATCAAGGCCGAATGCTAGCAAATTCCAGTCGATGTCGAAAGCGACACACGGTGTTGCTTTCACTGTTGCCAAAGCAGAAAGGAGCAAAAGAGAGGCTACGGTGGGCGCGAACATTATATTATTATTCAGAAGTGGTCAAGGGAAAGGATGCGAGTTGGTGGAACCTGTTGCTTGTGGGTCAGTTCACTGAATGAAATTATGTGATCGTCCGTTATGTAATTGACACGGCCGCATCACAGCAGCTTTCGCAGCATCAAAACCAAGAACAGCGTGCAAAGAACGACTCACGTAGTACTAGTTGGTTTCTTCATAAAGCAGAGAGTGCAGTCTGATACAAAAGGTGATTGGTTGCTGCCATTGAATATTGAGACCGTCTGCTAAGCAGCTCTCTATAAGTAAGTTACCTTCATTAGGCAACTGCGGCGGAATTCGCACGCAAGTACGACATTGGTTGCGACGGGTCCACACACCAGTTGTACAAATTCGCGGTCAAGTGAAGGTCAAATCTCTGTGATTTAGGCAGAACGAATCGATCCAAACAGTTTATTCAACCAAGCTTCGGTCATCACCAATACGATAACTTAATATATGTCCTCCAGATCACCCCTCTCAGCGAATATATGCTATCACATCGCAAAGCGTTTCTGCGAGATCCCCGATCATCATTAGTTCGTTGAAAACGACGTCAGACTTCACATACTCGGAAGTAATACCCCTTGCTTTGCACCAAGGGTACGGCGATCAGGAACAGACCAACGACGATCCTGTATCGAATGCATTGGCGGAAGAATAAGGGATTCAAACGTAGGAGGAACGCACGCAGCCTCGACGCCCATGACTTCCAACCCACCCGACATCGTCGCCCACGGAACTTGAAAGTATGCCACGCTGAATCCTACACCCTCGCGCTTTAGCGTTCCTCAGGGGCTTAATACAAACAGTGTCTTACCGCCAAGGGTCCGCGCAAGGTTGATCAACGCGCTAATTTCTCCCTGGGAAACGAGAAGTGTCAACAGTTAAGTCAACGCGCTGGTTGCGAGTAGAGAACACCCACCTGATGCCTGGGGAAACAGTCGTTGCAATACGCATCTTCGCAACCACGCATTCAATAACCACGTCGAACACATGAGTATCGGACACCTACAGATCGCAACGGTATTGATCATCACCGCCACTTCCGCAATTCCCCAACCAAATACCACAGCTACCATATTCAAATGCTGGATCCCCGCCCCGAGTACCAAAAAGCCACACAAATACAATGGCATCGCGACGTAGCACATCCTAGTGTCCGATCACATTGTCACGGCTTCGGTGCGCCTCGTTTAGGTGTACGCACCATAACCGGCTCTCAGCCTCGAAGAAACCATGGTGCTGCCGAATGCTGGTATTCATGATCCAATCGTTTCCAAACCGACCAATCACTTCACCAATTACAACTGCAACCTTGTTGTTTAAGCGTCAGTCCAATAATCCACAATAGTGCAGTTCGGGGACCGACCATGGGAGTGGCATATGCGCCAGCGATGATATACTCGCTGTACCCGAACCCAACTGGCGCAGGCGTGCCAAGGAACACAACATTGGTTACCTGTAGACGTCAAAAATCCGCACATCACCGTACAACCCACGACTACTCACATTCAATCCAATACCGAATCCAAAGACAAATGCCTAAAACACGAAAACCTGCTGAGTACTTCGAGACACTAGCCCAGACACGGCCCACCTCGAATACAACCACAAAGATAAACTGAGGTCGCCAGACCACATCCAAGCATGCCAATGAGACCTTCAGCCACGACGCTCTGTATTTCGCGAGCTTGTACCCAGTGACGCCAATGAGTGTCTCGAGACGATACCGCAAGCCAGACGATTTAGGGAGTAGAGGACGGTTTTTCTCTCTGTCGTACATTCTATCGCACAGTCAGCACATTGTGGGAGCGAATAAACGATGTCACATTACGTCTCCTCCAAGAAAAGAACGATGAGCGTGAGGACGATAGCGCTGTATATGCAGGCTATGCCATAACTCCATCTCCAACTATACACCATTTAGCTTCGGCACTCATTTGTGTGATCCAAGAACCCAGAACCCACTTTGCCCGCGCAACGAGGAAACCAAATGCGAAGGGTGAAATGAACGGTGAACTACAACGCACTTAGGCCACCAAGAATCTTTACAAGAACGAGAAACGACGCACATGATAAATCCTGACGTCCATACGTTGAGTTTCCGCGCCTGAAGGTGAAACGGATAGATGTCCGTGACCACAAACAGACCCTGTTTAAATCAACGTCAATGCATCACAAAAAAATTCAATCACGGGACAGCGAATTGAGCAGCATACAGTGACCTGCGGACACGTCCTTGAAGCGCCTTCAGCATGCGATTCGACGAGCGAACGAGAGCGTACCCGAAAAACGCAGTAAGACAACGCATCACTGATCCGATCATTCATTACCATGCCATGCAGATCACAACAAGATAACGCGTACCAGCAAAAGTAGGCAAATTCGGAGCAAATGTCGCACCGACCAAAAACGCCAGGGCCAACAGCTGCGTCCAGAACAATACCGGCAACCGTCCAAAGCGTCTCATCAGCATCACGTAGAAGACACCTCCCCAACCTTGAAGCCCGACTATGCGTCAGAAACGGTCGTTTGACACATACTGTGATAGTAATTACCTAGGAGAAAGATACTCCAGCTATGTCCGGCCGTCAACGATCGTTTCCTTCGCTTTACATGCAGTGAATGAAACATGTAACTCACTTGGATGTCAAGTTGTTGATGACCCCGGTCGTCGTATCGTACTGCTGTGCCAGCGGGAAGAGCGCCGCAATACCTATTCCAGACACCCACAAGCATCCGAGCGTCAACATCGTTGTATTATGCAAGGAGGGGAATGGACTAGTACCCACCGATCGCCGAGTCAAAGTCGGGAACGAAGGCAGCCATTGTGATGATAAGCAGATGCAACGCCTTGCGCCGATCACTCCACTATTACACCATAATTGTCATGAGTCGTCTGAGCCAACACGTCAATATCAAGACACGTACGTTTTGCGGGTCGTTTGGATCGTCGCTCGGCTGTGGCCAGAGTACTATGGAACCGTCCTTGGAGAGCTTGAGACGTGAGGCCAACGCCGCTCCAAATTCGACCTTGGCCTGTCTGTTCACCAAATGGGTTTACATGCATATTTGATGGGAAGTTCAGTGGAGCCACATGGGAACGCTTACTGTGGATCGACGACAAGTCGCCCCGCAGCATCTTCATAATACTTCACCAGGTCAATATCTTCGATTTCGAGTACACGCGACTCCATCTTGAACGAGTCTCCGTCCGTCGCCGACTTCGAATTTGAAGTGGCGTAATCGTCGCGGTCACTGACTTCAAGTTGATCGTTCACCGGCATCATGAACGCAACGGAAAGATGAAAGAGAGAATAATAGCTGTGTTTCCACGCTCCCCACCTTATGTACGAGACTTACAACCCCCGACTCCGGCCGCTTATCAGACACACATGGACGGGATCTCACACTCAATAGACGCGGAAACTCAGGTACGCCAACTGCTCCCTCGACAATATATGTACTCACCCGGTGCCATTCCCTAGTATTGCTTACGCTCACTATGTCCGAAAAGGCAAAGGAGCTCGACTCCGTGCGTGAGTGGGGTTCAGCGATCCGGCGACCTACTATGTGCGGGAACTGAGGACGGAGCTTCGTGTGTCTGTGGCACCTGCCAGTTCGGATTCTGAGTTCTCCTTGGAGCTGCCAGATGGAAACGGCGCGGCATGACCCTTGTTTCAACATCTAGGTACACAGCGTCATTGTGGATGTCGGAGAAATAAGTAGCTAGAGACCGTCAGATGTCGGATGACTAAGCGCATATCCACACGCTGTAACCTACTGTAACTAACTTACTTAGTTACTTCAAGATATACTTAGTTGGTTACTAGGCACGTTCGGCAGCGTCGTTTGCGACGGGTATCGTGTGCCCTGTTACAGTGCTTTGCGTGTTACAGCTGTTTTCATGTCGATGGTTGAAAATGCATTCCCTGACTCCTATGAAGTGGAGGAGGGTTCTTGTGCTGACAGGATTTTTAACATTGTGGATACCAGAACTGCCTATTTTCAGCTGACCACTCAATGAATTGCTAGATTCAGTTACATTTTTCACTGAAAATGTACCCTGTTATTTTCATTGATCCATTGAATGCATAATTCACACAGATTCAAAGGAAAAAATCACTGAAAATTTTCATATCCTGTATGTTATCTGTGCTAATCCAGTCACCTCTTTCACCATGTTAGGATGAGTATTGAGTGTCTTCAATGCATGCTTGCTGAACATGATCATCAAGGCATGTGGATGTGCTTAGGAGTGGATGCATCAGTGCTTTTTGGGCCTTTTAGCAGCTTTTCATCATGTCAATGCAATGTCAACATCATGAAAAGCCCAAAAGCACCAAAAAACATGTTAAAAGCATGATCATGACATGCAAAGCACAAAAAGTAGTTAGTCAGCCGAAAGCAGCACATAGTAAGGTAGTTTCACTATGAATTTGAGTACTAGTTTGCCAACTCTTGTTCTTTTTGCTGGAACTGCCAGGGAGGTTGTCTACTAGCTCTGAGGCACTGTCACTGTTATCAGAATCATGGTGAGAGAAGAAGGAGCACGTGTGAGATCATGAGCATTTGTGACAGGTACATGGGTTGGGAGAGATATGACAGATGCAGAACATTTGAGGGGACACAAATGTTCATCTGGGTCACACAGCAAATTGGACACTGAGTCAACTTGAAGGATCTGATTCATCAACATCGTCGAACAGAAGCACCAGACAGCCAGGTTGACTAGTGAAATGATAAGCATGAGCACAGTATTACGGTTGACCAAGAGGGGTACCAATTTTCTTTAAGCACAGACATCCCGACCTCGTCCCTATGGGACGACCTCCTCTTCAACATAGGGGATTACTTCCCAAAAGCCCCATTGACCCCCAACTCTGAAGGCAATGCCTTCTGAAAGTCTGACTATCAACACTGCCATCAAGGCTGTGCAAGGCAGAGAACACTGTATTTAGGCTATGTCTCATTTCCCCTCTATTTCACATCATATCATATTTCATATGGACAGCATCTCCTCAGCTGTGTTCTCTTGTACACCGCCTCATAGTTCCTATTCACCCCGAGCTCATCTAAGATCCAATCTCTCTTTCCTATTTAGTATTTATATCTAACTGGCCCTGAAGCCTTCTCACACCATAAATAGTGACGCTTCTTTCATGTAATCTTCCAACCTTGATATACACAATTCACTGTATAAAAGTCAAACCTTATCAAAGTTCCACCTCACTTTGATCTCACTCAGATCTGGAAGCCATCTCTTTGCTCATCTTATTATTTGCAGTGATAGTAAGCTCAGTACTTTGTACCCTCGCTCTTAGTAGGGCTCGCCCTCTATAAGCATGGTCAGCTCACCATTTGTCCAAGAAGCATTGGCTCACATTCAGGTTTCTACACAGTGAGCTACATTTGCGGAGTAGTGACAAAGCCTTTCCTTGGCATATCAGAGTCGACACCCTCTGGACCATGTAATTGGGGAACTGAAAAGGTGCCAGTTGTAGATCAAGAAGGATTACACGGTCATGTGTCAACAGTTATGCAGGTCGTGTAACACACAGTGGGAACAAAGTCTTTGAAGGACTCAGACCTGGACCACAAGATATGTAACTCATTCTCCAAATCTGCGCAGTGTAATCTTCATAGTGTATAATAGTAGGATACATGCTAACTTGTACATGACTAAAAGATTGTGACAAAGGCATGATGGTTGGAAAATTTGTTGACATAGAACAAACAGAAGTGATTGTATGAGTGATGTGGGTGAATACCTTGGGATGGGAGCCATGGTGCCACAGCAAATACTGGAATCAGGTGAGCTGCATGAAAAATGGAGTCAATATGAATAATGGTGAACTTCAGTTGCCTCCCAGCTGTCACGCTAGGCTTGACTACCTACATGCCAGTGTCATTGTTTGGGGCATCACTGACATGGTCAAACCAATGTATGACAGCACAAGGATACAATGAACCTTGAAATGAAAATGAAAAAAAACATAGCACATATGCAATGTCCATTTCCTGAAAGCCCACACTGTCTGGATTGGTGACAACAAAGACACAGTCTTGGTAAGGGCCTTCATTCCTCCAGTTTGGATAGGCTTGGATGTACTCTCAATGCATACCCTTTTTTCCACATAAGTCACTTGGGGCATAGAACATAGCAGATGCCAAGTTGAAAATAGAAATGTTGCCAATGAAGAAGGGGCAAGTGGAACAAAGTTGATTGTTGTTAGAATGAGTTTTCATGTGGAGAAATGTGCGGACAAGCTGAGGAAGGTGGGAGATCTGGAGTTCCTTGGCCAGTTCTGCAATGGTTTTTGCATGATGATGTTTTGAGTGTGGAATATGAGAATTGTGTATGAGAGCCAAAAATCGAAACACTTACGAGGGGTCTTTGCAAGTTGTACAAATGCATCAATGGAGTGACCATCCACTGGCTCAGAGTCATCTGGATTGTCCTGGTGACTTGCCATTTCTTCTGGAGGTAAAAAGTCTTCTTGCATCAATCAGGCATTGTGCTGTTCATCCAACCTGCACTATGTCCAATTGCATTCAACTAAATCATTGTTGATATTTGTTAGCCAGCTTGAAAGAGATTACATACATATCTATGGCACTGAGAATGTTTGATCTATTGGATGTTTCTCCTGCCCACAAGATGAGCATACCCCATGCCTGAAATTTGACTCGAGCTGATGTGAGTTTGTCAAGTCATTGATTGATTATGAGCATTTGGCCCAAAGCTTGATGATGGCTTGACTGTCTGTATGGCATCTTCACTGCTTTGATGTGCTTTGACTCTGTGATCGAGGAGCATAGTTCATTTGGTGCCCCAAACTGCATAATAAGTTCAGAGTAGTGCAAAAGGAAATGTTGTCAGGGAAGTGACAAGATCCACACCACTTCAGCATTCTTAAATACCTCACGATACCGATGGAAATGTGAGAGTGCATCTTGTAACTGTATGAGGTCTGGCTTGGTAATGACATCCTTGTGCACCAAATAGCAGAACTCGAGAAAAGCCCAGAATATATGCAGCATATCATGGAGAACATAGCCTTCGATGACTGCTAGGTAGTTTTGTTTTGTAATAAAATCAGGCTAACGAGTAGATGAGCTAGGCTCAGTCTTGAGTATGAAGTATTGGACTAATTATTAATTGACCTAATGAGTAGATGAGCTAGGCTAAGAGCTATCAGTAAACAAGAAAGTAATGTATAGCTAAAGAGAAAATGTCTCACCTTAGTCTTGAGTATGAAGTATTGAAGCTCAAACAAGGAAACATGCACACATGTGACTGGATAGATTGGTTCTGAAAGCTTTATAAGAAAGCCAACATTGGCAATACTCACAGAGTAAACATCCTAGAACAGAATGTTAACCCTGAGATCAGAAACCAAGTAATCAAAGCAGGTAAATGAAACCATATATATGTGGGCACATATCTTGCTGTGATCAAAGAAGCAGGAGAACTCATAGAAACCATGAGTTTTCTCCAAAAGAAAGGATCAGGGTTTTCTTCATGAAACTCCTCATACCAGTCCAAACCATTCCACGACCACAATGCAATGGATGTCAACAATATCCACACTTCATGGTCTGATGAAGAAGATCAAGAACATGAGATAGATGTATTTGGAAAGAAACCTAAGAAGAGGTTTATGATGTTTCAACTGTGGTGGATGTCACGGTTGACCAAGGGGGTACCTATTTTTCCCTTCAAACCGACATCCCCTCCACCTCTCTGTGGGACGACCTCCTGTACGATGCGGGAGACTATTTTCACAGCACCCCCTTGACCCCCAATTCTGAAGGCAGTATATTCTAAACCCCGACCATCCACATCACCACCAAGGCTGTGCAAAGGCGATGGACACAGCACCTCGGCTATGTTTCATTTCTCCACATTTCATATTCTATTGTATTTCATATGGACAGCATCTCCTTGGCTATGTTCTCTCGTACATAGCCTTGTAGTTCCTATTCATCCCGATCCCATCTGAGATCCAATCTCTCCTTCCTATTTAGTATTTATATCTAACCTGCCCTGAAGCCTTCTCATACCATAAATAGCAACGCTTCTTTCATGTAATTCCCTAACCTTGATATATACAATTCATTGTGTAAAAGTCAAACTCTATCAAAGTTCCACCTCGCTTCAATCTCGCTCAGATGTGGAAGCCATCTCTTCGCTCGTCTTACTATTTGCAGTCATAGTAAGCCTGGTACTTTGTACCATTGCTCTTAGCAGGGCCCGCCCTCTATAAGCACGGTCGGCTCGCCGCTTGTCCAAGAAGCATTGGCCCACATTCGGTTTCTGCACAGTGAGCTATATCTGCGGAGTAGTGACAAAGCCTTCCCTCAGCATATCAGAGTTGACGCCCTCCAAATCACGCAATTGGGGAACTGGGAAGGTGCTGGTTGTAGATCAAGAAGGATTAAATGGTCATGTGTCAACAGTTACGCAGGTCGCGTAACAGTGGAACAGGACATATGGGTAAAGATTGCAAGAAGCCCTCCACCAAATGTCATGAATGCAATTGGTCTAGAGGAGACCACAAGAAGAATTGGTCTAAGCTCAGAAAAATCCAAACTCTTGACGAAGAACCTGCTAATGGAAAGAGAAAAGCCAGAGCAACTTAAATGATCTGGGTGTCCAAGTTGCTGCTAACACATCTATATCTTGTTATTCATCTAGCCTAAATTATTATAGTCAAGTGGGATCTTCAATTGATTTGAAGCTCGGCCAGGACTTCAAACCAGTGCTTAATTTTGCTTATCACTCTTCTTCAATCCCAAACAATGCTTGTATTTGCACCTTGAATAATTGTGATATCACCCTATCAGTACAGATTGCTCCTACTCAACATTGAAATGCTTTCATGAAAACCAAAGCTCTCTTAGACAATAGAGCTAATGCTATCTATATTGACAAGTCCTACACACAGAGAATTAAACTCCCTCTTCTAGCTCTAGAAAATCTAATACCAGTATATAATGTTGATGGAACATGTAATACTGCCAGATCAATCACACATTGTGCTGAGATCATTATACAGTTTCAGGATCATTGTGAACAGGTCACAGCAGAAGTAACCAATCTAGGAAAGAATCAAATGATTCTAGGATACATGTGGCTTAGTAAACACAACCCTGAGATTGATTGGACTTCTGAAAAAGTCAAAATGACTTAATGCTCCTGGACATGTCAAACCCTAAAAGGAAAACCCCCTTTGCATGCCAGTTTGAAGCTGATGAACATGAAACTCTAGCTCACATCTTTGCTATGAAACAAGATGAACCTAGTCCAAAGAATGATTTGAAACCTGAAGATCTTATCCCAAAACAGTACCATAAGCACCTGAAAGTTTTCTCAAAGATATGTTCAAACCAAAGAAAGGCTGTTTGATACCCCTTTCATCTGAAAAACAGAAAGAAGTGTCTAATTTCATTGATGATCAACTAGTCAAAGGTTACATTAGGCCTTTCAAAACCTCACCTGTGTTTTTCATACCAAAGAAAGATGGACAAAAACAAATGGTATAGGATTACTATTATCTAAATGAACACATGGTCAAAAATAATTATCCACTCCCCTTGATCTCACAGCTTGTAGACAAGCTTAAAGGATCAAAATGGTTTA
>JBBPNO010000162.1:0-45476 GCA_038090915.1 Boletus eberwhitei
CGGTGCGCACGCATGCTCATGCACTCGCATCCGATGACGACGACGACGATGCGCCTCGCGCATGCCCCGTTTTCACCTACCTCGCCCACCTTCCCTCCACGCGCGACATCGACGCAATGGCCTGTTCGTCCTCGCCCTCGTTGTCATCACCGCCGGTTCGCATCGTCCCGCTTGTTTCGCGTCACCTGTGGTGGTTATACATGATACGTACTTCGTGCTTTGTGCAGTATACATATGTTATAAGAGACTCTTAGATCCGGTCCTCTCTGATCATGGTGCAAGTTCACGCCCTGCTGGCATCAATATGGAAAGCCGGACAACCGTGCTCCTTTCGCATCAGATCTTCGGTCGAAGTGCATCCATTTTAGGAAGTTTCGGTCGAAGCAAAGTGAACTTTGGCCGTTGGACGGTTGGCGGTCGGCCCATGGCCATCCCCCGGACACCGTTTGTGTACAAGAAACAAAGTATATTGTCTGTGAAGAAGTATCCGTGATTGTACAGCAAGAGATCATTTGCACACCCAAGAACTAGACAAACATACTACTCAGTCTGAGGTGCTTGCAACATCTGCGGCCATTCCACTTGGGTACTGCTGGAGATTGAAACCTGACCACCAACAGTATTCGTTGCATGTATGGCGCTTCTCGAATTCCCTTACCCCTCTCTCTAGGTTTCCATCACCGAACAAGCCTTGTCCAATGGCTCTGCAGGCCCCCTGACTGTCAGTGTGGGCATGGGCGGAAACAAGTGACGTATGGATCAGTCAGAATTTGAGGATCAGTCAGAAGTACAGTGCTGCCTGTTGTCAGAGACATTGGATGATGGTCATGCTTGGGTATAAGGGGAATAAAATACTTGCCTTGATAGTCAGATATATATGCCATTTTGCATGTTTGGCAGTACTGGACATGTTGTGTAAATACCAAGAACTGGGCCAATTCATAGCCAGCGTGACCAGGCCGAGGAAGTGGCGAGTAATCACCATTGTGGATGAATTTGATGAACACCTTGTCAGCATTCTCAATTTCCTCCTCGACGAGATAAGCCATGTTAATGTTGCCAGCTTTCCCTCCTTTAACAGGGGCTTGGGAGTATAGTAACGCAAGTCCGGCTTCAACAAAACAAAGAGAAGGGATAGCGAATGGGGGGGGAACCTTGGATTTGGATATCGCATTCTCGATGAAGTCATAGGTTAGCTGAAGCAGTGCTTTTGCCCAGTAAAGGACATTTGCTTCTCGGAGGAGGTTCTCAACTTCTTCTCTGACTGCGAAGCGGTTGAAGGGGGGATCGAAAAGCTGACCTGGGTGCCTAATATAGGGTCGCTTGATGACAACCCTCTCACGTTGGTGTGACCCAAGGCCAGTAGGTGAAGGCGGGGTAAGGAGAAGCTTGGCAGCATGTGCTGTCTTGAATCCACCAACTCCAACAAGGTTGTCGGATGCTGTACTGAATTGGAGTTGACCAGTAAGTAGGATAGCAGTTTCAATCTTGAATGCATGCTTGTCAGGATTTGGTAGTATTTCGGATAGTGGCAGGGTGGGAATCGGATGGAAATTGATTGTATGGACAACGTATTTCAAGACTAATCACATAGTTAATATGCGAACAAGAGCTGTTAAATTTCGCTCATACCTTTGCTTACATCTATCTTGGCACCGCCGCCTGACTTTAACGCCTCTCTGAGATGTTCACGATCAGGTGAAACAATTGCTGGGACTGTCGCGAGCTTCTTTGATGGTGGAGACTTTGTGGTAATGCTAGAGATACTTCGTGAAGCTTGATGATGGTGTTTGATCGTCACCGGTTTCATTGATGATGGGCCAGACTATAATTAAGCATCAACATGATGTACTTAAAGCTGTTGGATGAATACAAGGGCTCACCATGATCTCAATGTCATCATCTATCAAAATGATCTCTGAGTCCTTTCCCTGCTCGGTTCTGACATGGTGGGCCTTCAGTTGATTGTGTGATCATGCAGTCAGCAAGGGTTTGGATGATGCCACACTGGCGGTCACAGGCTCGGGCATGAAAAGCAGACCCGGAGGATCAGTAGCTGCACCATGACATGGTGCCAGAGGACCAGAGGATGGATGGTGATGGTGATGGCTTGGGTGCTGGACAGATGGCGCCACTAAAGCGGTGGAAGATATAGAGGGATGGTGGAGAGAGGTTTGCGAATGGAAGGCTTGCAAAGATGTATGGGAACGAGCAATAGAAACTGACAATGGTCGATCTGGTGAAGGAGAGTGGGAAACTGACAGTGGTTGATCTGGCGAAGGAGAGCGACGGCCTGGCCGAGCAATCTTCACTGAGGTAGAAGGCAGAGCCAGCCTAGCAGGCTCATTGCACTTCTCAATGAATGACTCGTATTCATTCCATTGGCCCTGTGGTACGACGACATAGAGAGCAAATGCCTTGGTCTTAAATATGAACCCATTCCCATTCTTGCGGTTAGAGGGCATAAGACACTCTCGGTAGAAGTAGCCAGTAGATATGTCCAGATGGTTGGTCAGATCAACCCATGCGTCATCACGGACAATGAATTCATCTGTACGCCAAGCGAACTCGGGACAAAAGGCGATGATCAACGGATCAATGACGTTGTGAGCAATGGCGACAAGGGCCGGCGCTGTGCTATGTGCATCAATATCCTTCTTCCCCTCAACAATATTCTACAGCGCAAGGTGCTAGTGAGTGCATATTGACGAGGTCATATGAACAAGACTTACACCAAATTGAACACCATGTAAACGACTCCGTTTGTGACCAACCAATCCCTCCCGTAGGGCTGAAAGTTTCAAGGTGATCGTTTTGGCAGGAGGACATTGGCTCATCTGTGAATAGCGTTGAACTTTGACTGGATAGAAGGCATGCTGTTTACTGTAACCAGATGAAGCACCAAGTGGTCGACTTGGGCCAGCCTGAGGAAGTGATATTGCAGCAGGTGGTGCCCTTGCAGAGGGGATATGCATATCAGGGCTCGAGTGCGATGATGGAGGTGGCATGGTGCCTGACATGTGCATGTGAGGATTAGGTCTATGAGCTGCAGGTAGGGCCCGGGGAGGTGGCGGCATGGCATTGGGCATGGCAAGAACACCGGGTGGGTTAACGCTCGCTACATTACATTAGCATAAGCCTGACATAGTATGAGAGTAAATGGGCACTTACCCTTTGAGCGCGCTGCATTGGTTGAATGTTGTATGGCTTGAGGGTCCGGGTTCGGGGGTTTTGGATTGCCTACAAGTAATGTCATTAATAAAAGAATATTGTTCAGCATTACACTCTTACCTCGCCGCCATACCGAACTGTCATTTCGCCGACATAATTTTTCAAAGCAAGTATAGCAAACATTACGAGCAGGCTGGGTGGTATCATAGCTTGCGACAGGGAAATATCTCTGACCCCGTGAAATCACTACATCGCAATTGCGACTACCACAAAGTCTATCTTCCTGGGTAATCTCTGTGAACCAAGCAATGAGCTGAAGATCCGACATTGGGGAGGAGTATGTTAGTGCAGCTGCACTCAATGGGCATCCTTAAATACCTCAGCTATGCTACATGTCCATTCTGGCCCGCCAAACGGTAACATTGCATTGTGCTCGGACCTCACTGGCCATGGAGATCCGGCAGAATTGTGATTGGCTAGCACACAGCTGAGCCATAAGGCGGCAGGACAGCTGGACAAGGCAGACAAAAGAAATAAGATTAGCAAGTTTGGTACCTTGATAGCGAATCTACCTTGGAAGAATGGAGCACATGGGCTCATTGCTAGTAGTATAAGGTTGGCGCATGCAGCAGGGGCCAAGATCCCCCTGGAAGTCGAAGGTGGAAGCCTGAAGACGTTGGTAGAAACTTGTGGGCCGGGACTGAAAAAAGAACCTAGGTGCTGAAAGTGTAAGGAGCTGCAAGCGTTGAATCCAGTGCACGCACCAGCGACCACAACTTTCAATGAAGTCGAAGGTGGAAGCCTGAGGATCCTTGTGGACGATTGAGAGTAGAACCTAGATGTGAGAAATCCGAGACTTTCAATTCAGGACATTGAGCAGAAGAAGTAATGGTATACCAATGGGTGCGGCATTAAGTGAGCTGCAAGCACAAATCTGGAGGATGTCACTGTCCTAGATGTGAGAGATCGAAGACTTTCAGTTCAGGACATTGAGCAGAAGAAGTAATGGCATACCAGTGGGTGCGGTGTTAAGTGAGATGCGAGCGCAATTCTGGAGGATGTCGCTGAGAAGGGAGATGTGGGGTGGAGAAAGCAAGGAGAAATTTGGACCACCGCCAAGCACAGCCAACAGGCGCATGGATGTGGCATGTGCGTGGCTGCTTGCAGTTCAGATAAGGCTGACAAGCAGTGGCAAATGTCGCCTAGGTGCTGTCATTAACCCCACACCACCACTCCTAGGCTCCGAGTCCAATGCCAAACCAGTGGAAACCAACCCGTATGTACACTCAAGTCTGAGCTTTCAGGACGAGCTCACCTGGGTGACTTCAGCACCGCTGGGGATGATTGAACCTTATATCCAGCAATTCTGGGCTGCCCGTCTGAATGACCGTCAGATCGTTGAAGAGCTCAGAAAGGTCATTGACACAGACAAGTATGGCAACGGGTGTGTACTAACCATTCTCTCACTGATCGTGCATGGATCTGATTCATGCAGTTAGGCTTACAAAGTTCGTCGAAATCTGCAATGCCCTGGGACTTACTCACACATGGCAACAAGCCCATACCCCAGCCTCCATCCATGAGGCTATGGTAGCGCTACAAGAGGTCTATCCAAATGCTGGCGCCTGGGAGATGGTGAGCTTGCTCTTCCACGAGCATGGTCTAAGTGTTGCAAGGTCATTTTGCCGCTATGCTTCACCTCAACCCGTCTACTCACAGCAACCACAGGCATGTCGTGCATGAGTATTTTGCCCTCTATGAGCCGCACCTCATTCACCAGAGAAAGGCTAATCATCTTCAACGCCGTCGTTTCTGGGCTGCTGATGTCAACGATATCTGGGCGGTCGACCAGCATGATAAATGGTTGCGGTTTGGCCTTGCATTGCATGTAGGGATCGAACCCTTCTCGGGACGCATTTTGTGGATGAAGATCTGGCATTCCAATCGCAACCCCCAGCTTATTTTGTCATACTATCTCGAGACAGTGGAAACACTCGGATGTAAGTAGAATATTGTTCAACCTAGATGTTGTACTAGCATGCTAACATAGACAATCAGTCATTCCTTTGGTAATACAAAGCGATCCTGGCACTGAAAATGTCGGGATAGCAAATGCGCAGACCATGCTTCACCAAATGCATGATGCCTCTCTCGCCAGCTTTGTCCAACATCGCTGGATGCGCACGAAGAAGAATATAATGCCAGAAATTGCATGGTCACAACTCCATCGTCGGTTCATCCCAGGCTTCGAGTCCATTCTAGAAGCCGGCGTACAGGCGGGCTGGTATGACACCAACAATACATTGCAACCGTAAGTGCCTATACTTTGTTGTGATAACTTTATCTAATACATGCAAACTTTAGGATGGTCTTCCGTTGGGTTTTTATTCCCTGGCTTCAGGGAGAACTCAATGCTTATGTGCATCGCATGAACAATACTCGTAAGCGCCGTGATCGCAACAAGGTGATTAAATCGAGCAGCCCGACCAAGCACATTTGACACCCATCTTAGATTCTTCCTCATGGAATACCTGAACTCATACACACCTCGCCAGAGAACTATGATGCACTAAATTTCAAGGTATGCAGTTCTCGTGCTGTTCAACAGTTGACTATGCATGACTGGTACATAGGTAACTGTCGAGAAAAGCGCAATTGCTCACATCCAAGAGTTATACATCAAACCCGACCACATCGTCTTCGATTTAGTCCCTCCGTTGCTTGGAGAATGCATCAGGGACTGTTATGATGAGTTGCATCGCCCGCCAATCACCCGCAATTCAGCATGGGCTGTGTACTGGGACCTCCTTGGGATGCTTCAAACACGTGCTGACATTCCAATGATATTATCTTCAGCCACCGTGAGCATTGCAGCTGTCGAGGAAGAAAAACTGCAGCTTATGGATGGACTTCAAGATCTTCCAACAAACGAGGCGGAGTACATGGGAGGAGTAGGAGATGGCTTCGGACTCCGTAAGTGTTCATAAGCACACTCTCTACTCAGGACTGAACTCTCGACTAGAAACCGAACACCATCAAGCCCTAGATGAATTAGAGGAGGATGGTCATATCCTGCCAAGCATCGGGAACTCAGATGGACCAGAACCGGATGTTGAGGTAGTTCTTATTGATGCATTCTCTGACGAGGAAGATGATAATGACTGGGGCATTTGACATTAACATAGTTTTGTATGCAAGTTTTGACACCCTTTCTTGATGCTGTACTACACAATCATTCGACGAGTCAAGTCTAGTTACAATCACGGATACTTCTTCACGGACAATATACTTTGTTTCTTGTACACAAACGGTGTCCGGGGGATGGCCATGGGCCGACCGCCAACCGTCCAACGGCCGAAGTTCACTTTGCTTCGACCGAAATTTCCTAAAATGGATGCACTTCGACCGAAGATCTGATGCGAAAGGAGCACGGTTGTCCGGCTTTCCATATTGGCCAGATCTCAATGCACATTACAAGAAAGTATAAATCCTGGTGTGGAGCTACATCTACTGTACATAGCATGCCTTTTTCGCCCTTGCTAGGTCTGGCTAGGTTTGGACATATTTGCTGATGCCTTGCCCAGGTTTTTGCCGTGGGAAACCCGACTATGGTTGTGGTTGCGGTTCAAGGAGCCATCCGAGTTTTGATGGATTCGGGTACCAGCGTTTTACCGCCACTACCAGTTCATCTAGGTTATCTTGGGCCTCGTGTCTGCGGTGTGCCAGGCTGCAGAAGCACTCGGCACTGGCAAAACATCTGCACTGGTAGCTGCCCCCTCGGTATGTTCCTCGGATGAAGTCCATTCTAGTCGTCATTGCAGAGGCGCAATACCCACGCGCGTGCCTTTTAATAGGCAGATCGAATTAGACGTTCAGATGCACGTATCTATGCCCAAACATTGACCCCACATGACGTGGACACGCGCCGACGACCGGTTTGTTTCAGGCTTATCACGCTCGCTCACACCTATCACACTCGACGTCCATGTCTGGGGCGAGCACCAACCAAAGCGTTTTCGGCGAGCCAGACGAGTCGTGACGGCTCCTACCGGACGAGGAACGTCGGGGCGGCTCTCCGTCGTCGCAGGCCGAAACCCCTACACCTTTACCCAAAGCGCAGCTCGGTACCCTCGTCGTCGTCCGCATCGTCGATCCCATCGCGTACACCCAGATCTTCCCGTACATCAACCAACTCCTCGCCGATCTGCATATCGCCGCACCAGAACAGGTCGGGTTTTACAGTGGATTCATCGTGAGTATGGCTCGATCCCCGCAGATGCGTACGCGCTGTGCTGACGAGGTCGGCGACGCTGTTACGGGTATTTTAGGAGAGTGCGTATTCGCTCGCGCAGGTATTTTCGGTCTACCAGTGGGGTAGATTATCGGGTATGTAGGTTACCGAACTGTGAGTGTAGCCTTTGCCGTTTCTGACAGGATTTGTCGTTTGAAAGACGTCGTCGGTCGGCGTCCCGTTGTGATATTCAGTCTCGCTGGCACCGCGGTGGCGACGGTCGCCTTTGGCTGGTCGACGTCGCTCGTCACGATCATTGCATCACGGTTCCTCGGTCTGTTTTCTCCGTCCTTTAGTCACCGTCGCTCAGGATTTGATTCACAATGACTACTCTAGGTGGATTGGTAGCAGGAACTATCGCCGTCCTTCACTCGATGTTGGTGGAGATTACCGATGACACCAACCAAAACATTGCCGTGCCGATATACAGCCTCTCATGGTCGACAGGTAGTATCATCGGGTGCGTTCATTTCGTTTGGTCTCGCACGACTGGAAGCTGAGTCTCTGAGATGGATTGTAGACCACTCATTGGTGGAACGTTTGCGAATGCTGCGACACGGTACCCAGAATATTTTTCATGGCCTGTTTTCGTGGACCATCCCTATCTGCCGCCCTGTGTCATTAGCGCTATGTGTACGCTTTTGGTAATGGGGTTGGCATATTTGCTCATAGAAGAGGTCAGTGTGCGAGAGAAGGGTGTAGAAATAACATATACTGACCCGTGCACTCTGGTTCCAACAGACACTTCCGGGTAAACGAAAGGGTTCTGCGAACGGCGTTCCCAGTAGGAAGCCATCTTCCGCGTCAGATACTACAGGTTCAGCCGAGACTGGATCTGCGAGTGTGAAAGCACTCCTCGCGATACCCGCCCTACGAGCATTGACACTCTCCGGAGTCGCGCTCAGCTTCCTAAGCTCCGCGTTCGACGTCGTCTTTACCCTCTTTTGCTACACGCCTGTCGACGCGGGCGGTTTGGGGCTTCAGGTCAGTACTCTCTTGCGTCGGACGCTCGTGTGAGACATATTGGTGACTTCATCTCTCGTTGCCACGCCTCGGTGGATCTTTTTTTAATGCTCACTTTCTAATTTCTACTCCCTTGTTCCTGACATTTTTTCTTTTCACAGCCGTCGACCATCGGCAACTTCCTTGCCTTTGCCGGTACGTTCGCCGTCCTCCTCCGGCTCGTCGCCATGCCCTACATCCTACGCCGATTCGACTACGCCACGATATACAACACCTGTATGTATCTCTGGCCCGTCGCGTTTGCATTCCTGCCTATGTTCAACGCACTCGCACCTGTGCACTCGGAGATATTCCCCATGACTGGGACCGGGACGACGACGACGACGAGCGAGGTCGGCATCTGGATCGGCCTCGCGCTCGTTCTCGCATTGTCCAAAGTCGCAGCGATCCCGTACAGTATCACGATGCTCCTCATCAAACGACACGCGCCTGGCGTTCGGCCCGTCGGTATCTCTGGTATCGGGCCCGGCTACTATACCAGTGAGACCGACTCCCGATGCCGTGTCGTGTGTTCATCAGGCATACCTGGAACTGGAACTGGGCATGTGACTGCGACTGCGACTGCGATGGGATCGGGATCGGGGTCGGGGTCAGCCCTCGGCCGAAGCAACGGTCTTGTCCAATTCGCCATGTGTCTCGGACGCGCGGTCGGTCCTATCGTCGTCAGTGCGCTCTTTACGGCCCTGAATGGGTCGACGTGGGCGAGACGGTGGGGAGTCGGGTGGGCGTGGTCGGTCGTCATGGTCGTTTTCGGCATGATGGGGGCGAGGGTGACGAGGGGGATTCGATGAGTGTGCGGCATCACGCGCGTGTGCACGTTTTCGGAGCTTGGTACAGTCCGAGGGTGATCAAGTATCGTATGCCCCCCATGTTCTATTCGGCCGTCGGTCGTGCTGCAAAAGAATTTCCATGACTCTCTCGGTTGGTTTATGACCCGACGAGGCAATGACGGGTTGGATCGTAAACCAAATCAGAAGGAAAACTTTTACCTGACTATACGCACGGGCCCACTGGGAAGTCGTCGTCTGTGCGAGACACAGATTCGGCACCCTTGGTAGCTCGCCACTCACCTGCGCGAGATTGAATGGGGCCACCATGCATCTGACAGCGTACACCATACATGAACACAAAAAGGATCCTTGCCATTCCATCAACACCACACCCGCGCGCACGCCTACTATCTACCTACTCAAACACTAAGAATACCACCCCATGGCAAGGAACGGAAAAAAAGGGGAACATGGAGATGTAGTTGGTTGGCTGAAGCTACACGCTTAGCATTTAGTGCTTGCAATCGCCGCACTTGCAGGTGCAACTAGTAGATCGTGAAAGGAGAGGAGGGACGAGAGATCAATGACGTGGTTCGTTGGTTGACGAGGAATCGGAGACATACGTGGAGGTGCAGCTGCAAGTTCCGGTGCCGAGGCAGCACGCTTCGTTAACGGGGATGGAGACGACCTGCAAGAATGGCGCGACCGTCAGCCATTGCGTCGTCGACAGCGCAAGAGAAAATAAAATAAAAAGACAAGTCATCACTCACGGTTTGCATAATGCTATACGTGAGGATGTGGGTTGTTTAGATGTGGATGTACGGGAGAATGAATACGTCCCAGGGTAGGGGGAGGGACTTTATACCTCTCGCAGACCCCTTATATTTGATGTTGTTTACAATGCTCCTGTGGAGGCGATGTCTCGTCGTCCGAATGTTCCTCCCACAAGGTCATCATCGATATTCCGTCGCGTCCAACGAGCCCAGGGTAAGCCAAAAAAGGATAGACCGGTGAAAGAGGAAGACAACGAGAATAAAAAAAGAAACAAAGAATAAGAGGGGAGACGAGGGCGATGGAGCTTTGCGATTCCCTGTGGGTATGCAACGTCATACGTCGGCTTGGGGTTACCGATTATCTTGCATAGGCGCGCACGGTCGTCCAGCTGAACCGGATACTCGTCTGTGGATACCTTGCTTGTCCATAGGTGGGTCACCTTATTTCAGTCAGGCCCTTCTGGTGAGTTGTGCAATAGGATCGGATCCACAGCTTGCCCATCTACCACTGTGATACAAATGAAACTTCAGTCATCATGAAAGACCGCCCATGCGTGAAAGCTAACAGCACCAAATCCAATTTTGGGGGGAATCATAAACACTGCCCTATGGGAATTTGCAGTGCTACCAGGAACCCGAGGAGTGGAATTGTCTGCCACCGTGCGAAGCCTGTGACTCGTCCACTGGGCATCATTAAATTAAATGCGTTAATGATCACGGCGTGTGCTGCCGCATCGCTCCATTTCTGCGCGCATGGGATCGGTCTGAATTGCCGACGACGAAGAATCCACCTGATACATAGTTTGTAGAAAACCGCAGAAGAACCGCCACGGCAGGCCGCCATCAGATCAGATACTGCGCGGCTCCACCGTCGTGGAATCGCCGTGATTCCACTGCCCCAAGGCGGGAGATGCACGGCGACGCACATGCATGCATGCAGACAAGTAGACTTCCAGATTCGTCCTCCTGTTGGCCCTGTGCTGCGGTAGGTGATACGCCATTATTAGACAGCTGGTTGATGGGTATAAGGAGAAAAGACGGCCACGTATTTCACGTCACCCGTGGAGTTCAGTCTCGAATAGATTACTGATTGCGGATTCCGGAACACCGTCGAAAGCCATCGCGCACGATAGGAAACTTGTGTTTTCCCTGACACCTCTTGCAATCAGTGCCGCGTACTTCGTACCCGGTCTAAGGTGTAAGGTCGTCCGAGGCTCTGAGCCATCTTCGTTGAACACCTTGATTCAGAGGAACGACAGCATCAAGGGAAAACGCAACACCACAGCACGCACGCAGACCCAGCCGAAAATAGAAAGAAGCTTGCGCCGTCTTCCTCGCGATAGATATCGATGGTGACGGCGTTCGGTCCACTGGTCGTACCCAACGCAATGCGATACTAGGCAACAAGGCGATCAAACGTTCCAAGGGCTAAACCACGGTAACGTGCTTCGGAAGACCTTGCCATGGTACGACCCGTCATGGAATCGACGATGCTGACTCGCGATGACTGCGCCATGTCCTTTGGAGAAATACTGAGGAGTCAGACCAGGCTCGGGGTAGCAAAGAGCTCTGGAGAGGGCGTGGGTCGGGTCGCATGGTGAGTCACGGACTGATTCTGCGCACTAAAATTGATGGCGACGTGCAACCTGCACCGACCTTGGGCAATGGTAGGCACAGACGTTGGCTTGACTCGGACGATTCCTGGAACGAACGTCCTAGTAGCGGATTAGAGGAGAGAAATGAACGTCAGAAAGAGCGTGGTCCTCCAGTGAGGCTCAGGGTCATATGAGTGCGACTGCCGGGTACCCTCACAGTCATCACGGGGTGAATGTCACGACACTTGTGCTTCCATCCTACACCGGAATAATAATTCACCTTGGTCCCAAGGACAAGTCGTCGTCCTAGGTGAGTGTTGTTCATTCGGTCGCTTCACTCAATTTTTGGACGAGTTTTGATGCGTTTTGCAGCGCTTTTGGTCTTGTCTGTGCCACCAATCCCTCATCGCCTTCGGATCCTCCCGATTCAGATGTGTTCCCTCTTTCCGCGAGCTAGCTCGATATTTCGGCTTGCTAGTCCATTTCTCCCCGCCCCTTGAGCATGATGTTGATTCGTCGCATCCTGTCCGGTAGTTCTGGCCAGCTCAAGGAAGTTGTACGGCGCGCTTTCGACTTGAGCTTGTCTTGTCTTCAGCGATTGCTCTCAGCGCGAGTCCGCCGTCGTTCGTTTCACCGTCTTCGTTTCACTCCCTGCAGCCTCCGACAACCCTTGGCATCACCAACTTCGCGATGTCCCCATCCAAGGTCATCCAGCTCCCTCTGGACGTCTCCTAGAACCAACCGTGTCGCCGCCCACTCAGACTATTGCGTCCGTGTGGAAAAAAAAAAATGCTGAATGCATGCGATGCGTTCGAGCTTTCTATCCACCTCGCCATCGACGACATGGTCTCCCGTATCATCCTCGGACCTTGATGTTCTCTCGTGTTGTCCTCGCGCGTGATAGGGATCCGGTCGGGTGGACTAACGGCTACTCCGAGTCGATGTCCCTCGGGATCGTGCAGAGCGGCGTCTGAGATCTCATCTCCCCTCCCCTCTCCAGCCATCTCTCAATATCAATTCTCATCACCCTCTCCCGACGCTTTCAATCCCGCATTGTTTTCAATCATCACTTCTTCTCACAGTCACGCGTGGCGTTTTGGAGCTAGATCAGATGGAAGTTCTTCCTTGATTAATGATTACCTACCCCATCACGTTCCACTATTCGGTTGTCGGTCACACTGAAAGAACCTTGATGCAATAGCCACCTTTGCCGTCACCTACTCGGGAATGGCACGTTGAAGCACACGCCACAAGGCAAACCTTACCTGACTACGCAAGGCGGGTATGGAACAACCTGCAAACGACGACCATGATGGGTAACATGATCAGATTGATCCGATGAGCCATCCTGTACAGCGTAGACCGTACATAGACACAATCGATCCTCGCTACTCAACCGACAGCGCCCCATCTACTCACTCACACACTAACAATACACCGCCTGGCGGAAACCGAGAATGAAGGAAACACATGGTTGCTGGAATGTGGCTGAAGCAAGATGCCAGTTGCACGCTTGGCGTTTAGTGCTTGCAGTCACCGCACTTGCAGGTGCAGCTAGATCGAGAAGAAAAATTGGGAGATGAGGCGGGCGATCAACGACGTGGATCGCTGGTGGGTGAGGAATCGGAGACGTACGTAGTGGTGCAGCTGCAAGCTCCGGTGCCGGAGCAGCACGCTTCGTTAACGGGGATGGAGACGACCTGCAAGAACGCCGCCCAACGCGACCGTCAGTCAAGGCATCGTCAACAACGAACAAAAGAAAGCAGGTAATCATCACTCACGGTCTGCATGATGTTGTATATGAAGATGATAGGACGAGTTGTTTGAATGTGGATGGTCTGGAGAATGAGTACGTCCCAGAGCAGGGGAGGGATTTTATACCTCCCAAAGACCCCTATTTGGCGTTATTTACGATGCTCCTGCAAAGGCGATGTCTTGTCGTCCGCATCGGGTGACGTGCTCCCTGATCCTTCCGCCGGACGACCGCCGCCGATCAGCCAAAACGAGGTGGGCTAGTACAGGAAGCAGAATACAACCATATTTCTTTTCTTTCGTCGTTTTTCATGGAAGAATCCGAAGAAGAGGAAAAGAAAGTAGAAAAAAACATGATAGTACACGTCGGTTCGGGATCATCGATTATCGATGGTCTCACGTGCGCACGCGCAATCGCTGGACCGATAGCCAGCTGATCCTGAAGGCCTGATCCTTGTCCGTGGCTGGATACCTTGTCCCTGTGTCAACTATTTCCGTCAGGTCCTTCTGCTTACTTCTCAAACAGGAACAGAACCAAGGGCCACAGCTTACCTATCTGCCACTGCGACACAGACGAAAGACCGCCTATGCGTGAGACGATACAGCACCGAATGTGAACTCTTGGAGGCGATAAGCACTGCCCCACGACGATTTAGAGGTATTGAGAAGAAAACCCAGCCGAACTGCGGTGGTAATGTCCATACCAGAAGCAGGCGAGAATGAAAGTTGTCTGCCACCAATCGAAGCCTGTGACTCGTCCTCTGGGCATCGTCTAACCAAAGATGCGTAAATGAACACGGCGTGCGTGTTGTCGTTGCTCCACTGCTTGCGTCCATCACATAGGTCGGGGTGGTGTAGCCACTTCTAAAATCATATTCGAGGGAGCATAGATGAGGAATAATCCAGGAACCACCCGAACCAAGTCCGCCTGTACGAGAACACTCTGGAAGAAGCATCAATGGATGAGGAAGACGCTATAACAGTAAGGCGCTATCGGATCTTGCGCTGCCCAATGTCCCTGAGCGGCGTGGACAACTGAGCCTCGAGCGTGGTTCCATGAGATAATTGCGCCGGGAGGTGTGGTGCCGCAGACAAGTAGACTTCCAGATTCGTCTTGCTGTAGCCCCCTGACTCCCATTGTGAGGCTGATAATTGGGCGTAAACAGAAAAGACCGCGAGGCATACGTGATGGCCCATTACGTCATCCGTGCAGAACAGAGAAGTGAAACACCGTCGTGATAGGGAGCACCGAGTACTTCATACCCAGTCTGAGGTGTGGACCGATCTTCGTTGGACCCCTTGATGGAGGAAGGACGGCCTCGAGCGAAAACACAGCACCGCAGCACACACACAGACCCAACCGGAAATAGAAGGAAGCTTGCGTCGTCGCAATATCCAGAGGGGGATAGTTCACCTCTTCCATCGACAATGTCCAGTATAAGGCATGGTCGTCCTCAACGCAAACGACGTTAGACAATAAAGCGAGCGACGTTCCAAGGCCAAACCAAGGGAGATGCTGCTGAAGACGTTGCCATAGGATACGATCTGTTTATGAAATCGACAATGGCGAAGGCCGTGTCTTTTGGAGAGTGGGATCGGGCCGGCCTCGGAATAACAGAGGGCTCTGGAGAGAGCCTGGGTCGGATCGCAGAGTACGAGTCGTGGGCTCATGCTATACACACAGAGAATCATGACGATGCGCCACCTGCACCTACCTTAGGCACAGACATTGGCCCGACGATTCTAGCGGAAGGGAAAGACTAGAAGGACCGTCCTAGCGGGATTCAATGGGGAGAGGAAGAGACGTCGAAAATTTTGGCGTGGTCGGCTGAGTGAGGGTTATATGGGTTTGACCGGGGGGTACCCTCACAGTCGTCGACTCATGACCATACTAAAAGCTTCCATTCGCTTGGATGCAGGGACAACTGGCTAGTATTGATTAGGTGATGCCTACGAAATTGACCGAATCATTGCCCAGCAGTCGGTAAATCTCAGAGCACATGTAAAAAGAGCGAACAGCTACAAAGAAAAGAATGCAAAATTTTGAGAAAAACATACCGGCACAGAAAACATACCATCTTTCCAATCATACTACTGTGACTCTATCCATTCATCCTGCACCCAAGGACCTCTTTCAACGGGCTGTCTGCTCTCTTTCATGTCGATAACAGTCAACTCGGTGCGGCACTCTAAGAGCAGACCCGCGCGCTTGCCAAATTAGGCATAGAATACAAAGGTTTACACGGCTGAGCGATGTCTAAATACGGTAAATCGTGGCTCGCGGATACCGCAAATGCTTTGTCTGAAAATTTCTTTTTTTTTTTTCACGATACAACATCCCTGCTCTACAAGTTCTGATTCGGTGCCTTGGGATGTTTTAGGACTGAGTATCAGGGTGTAGGTCATACGCAAGAACCTCTACGAAAAGATGTCCCTTTGGTCAATCTTGCCGTCACTCGTGACACATTCTAGTTTAGGACGTTGAATCGTATGCTCAAAAGAAAGCCTTACTTGACTACGGATGGGCGGGTACCGAACAAACCACAAACGACGACAAACGTGGTAACACGGTCAGATTGGACGAACGTACACCTTACAGACAAAAAGGATCCCTGCCATTCAACCGACGCGCGCACCACTCTGCACACACACTAAGAATTACACCCATGGCAGGAACCGAACAAGAAACAGAAAGTGGAAACGTAGAAATTTGGTTTATTGTTGCGCGCTTGGCATTTAGCGCTTGCAAACATCGCACGTGCAGGTGCAGCTAGATCGCGAAAAAAAGAGGGACGAGATATCAACGACGTGGTTCGCTGGTTGGCGAGGAATCGGAGACGTACGTAGAGCTGCAAGTTTCGGCGCCAGAGCAGCACGCATCGTTAACAGGGATAGAGACGACCTGCAAGAACGCCGCCCAACGCGACCGTCAGTCAAGGCATCGTCGACAACGAACAAAAGAAAGCAGGTAATCATCACTCACGGTCTGCATGATGCTATACGTGAGGATGATAGAATGAGTTGTTTGGATGTGGATGGTCTGGAGAATGAGTGCGTCCCAAAGTAGTGGAGGGATTTTATATCTCTCACAGAGCCCTATTTGATGTTATTTACGACGCTCTGTAAATGCGATATCGGATTGTCCGTGTATTCTGGAAATCAGGTGGACAGCTGCCCGCATATGGCGCAACTCCACACGGCCGCTGTGGGATGACCTTTTCTTGTTCCGTTAGACGACCCCGGCATAACCTAAACAGGATGGGATGACGACCATCATCTTTTTCAGTTTGATTACTCTTCGTAGAGAGATCAGGAGAGAAAAAGAAGAAGAAAGAGCGAGCGAGCGACAGAGGAGAAAGAGACGATGAAGCACGGTGATCCCTGGCGAGTACAACCGATACGTCGGTTTGGAGTTGTGGATGATCTTGCGAGGGAGAGCATAGTCGTTGAACCGATAGTTGCAACTGACGGAGATCCGCATCCATGTTTCTGTGTTCCTGCGGATACCTTTTGCCCTGGGTACATCACTCTATTTCCGTCAGCTCTTCTGGTGACTTATTCAACAGGATCCGGTTCACAGCTTACCCACCTACCACAGTGATACAGACGAAGGACTGATCATGCATGAAACCTTGTCGTGTTGAATCTAACTTTTTTTGAGAGAAACGTTCCAACGTTGATAAGCACTGCCTCACGATGATTGAGGGCATCGAGGGAAAACCCATGCCACCAAGTACCGCTAGGAGTGGAGTTGTCTTCCAGCTTTCAACTTGTGACTCGTCCTCTGGGCTTCATTTAACCAGATTCGCGTAGTTGAGCATGGCGCGCGTGCCGTCATCGTTTCATGCGTCAGATCCCGGGCCGTATGGGTGATGGCTTATTCCAGGGGAGCGGAGATGGAGAGGCCCATCCGGGAGACAGCCGAACCAAGTCCACCCATGAACCAAGAAGACGCACTAATGAGGACCCAACGGCAGGGGGATCTTAGACCCCTCGCAGGCCCCTGTTTGGTGTTGCTTACAACGCTCTGTGAACATGATACTTCGTTGTCTGGATGCTCTGAAAATCAGTTTGGCAGATGAGCTGCGTGTGGCGTATCTTACCCCACACTACCGGATGAGTCCGCCTTGTTATGTCAGATGACCCGGCGGAAGCTAAAACGGGATGAGATGACAACGATCATTTTTTCCTGCTTCATTGGTCACATGCGGAGATCTGCGAAAGAGAAAGAGCTAGAAGGGAGAAGGGAAAGGGATGATGAGACATTGCGATCGCTGACGGGTACAACGCGATATGTCGGATACTTTGATGTTATCGATGATCTCGCGTGTGCGCGCGCGCAGTCGTTCGACCGATAGTCAGCTGACCTGGGTCCTCGTCCGTATTTCGGTGTTCCTCCGGACACCGTGTCCCTGGGTTAGGCCCTTCTGGTGACTTATTCGCACAGGACCATGCTTGTCCAACGAGGATCAGGAGAGCCAGGGCTCCACAGCTTCAATGTCTGCCACTGTGATACCGATGGGAAGACCGTTCACGCGTGAAACCTTATAGCATCGAATATAAACCTTTGGGGATGAACCTCCAAATGTCGATAAAGCCTTACCCACGGTGATTTGAAAGCATTGAAGGAAAAGCACATGCGACCAAGTAGCTGACAGAGTGGCGTTGTCAACACCCTTTCGAAATTCGTGGCGTGTCCTCTGCGCATCGTTTAACTAGAAACGCGTAAATGAGCATGGCCCGTGTGCTGTCGCCGCTTCATGTCTGCGTACATCAGATCAGTCGGAGTGATGGTTTGTTGTGTAGCCATTTTCAATGAGATCCTATTCGAGTGAGCGGAGATGAAGAAACATTCGGGAAACACCCGAACAAGCCCACCTGATACCATGAAAACCCCCCCGGAAAAGCACCAACGGCAATGAAGAAGACACCGTGATAGCAGGCCTCCATCGGATCGTATGCACAGGCCTACTAACGTCCCTTTGTCGGACCCTTTGATGGCAGCCAACCAGCACGCACGCAGAGCCTCCCAAAAACGGAAAGAAGCCTATCGTCTGCACAAGTGCGTCGTCCTGCCAACATTCAGAGTTCGGACGATTCCCCCCTTCCACGGTATTCAGCACAGAGAACGGCCGTCCTCGTTGGAAACCATTCTGGGCAAAGGCGGGCAACGTTCCAAAGCCAAACCACGGCAAGACGTTTCGGAGGACCTGAGTAAAGGTCCATATATGTATATGGCCTCGACGACGGCGAATCGTGACGACTTTGCCATGCTTCTTGGAGCGTAAAAGTTGAACTAGCCTCGGGATAGCAGAGAGCGCTAAAGGCCTGGGCTTCAGGGCGAGTGTTGCACAGACTTGTTCTACCCAGGCAGGAACACGCCTATGTGCATAGACGTTGACCTGATCATCCTAGAGAAAGAGAAAATACTGGACCGAACGCCCCAGCGGGCTTTGGGAGAGGAATGGGCGTCGAAACAGGATGGTCGTCGGAGGTTCAGTGTTATTATATGGGGTCGACTGGGAGGGTACCCTCACAGTCGTTGTCACGAGGTGAGAATGACCTATGATAATCTTCCATTCGCTACATGTTTGATGAAGGCGACGTAAATCGATTGCTCAGCAATCGTTGAAACCCAGAGCACATGTAAAGACAGTCAACGGCGAATGTAAACTACAATGTGAAAAAAAAAAAAAAAGTTTGAGAAAAACATACCAGCACAGAAAACAATCCATATATCCAAACATCATCCCTCCATTGTGTCTCGGTCCGTCCTACACCGGAATGTTCTCCTTGCGACCAAGGACCTCCTTTAAAAAGCTGTCTCCTCTCTTTCCATTCACATGTTTCCCCTTTCCAACCTCCATCTCGAAGCTGATGTCCTCCATCAGACTCCAGTCCTCCTCTGGTGTCTGGTCCAGCAGACTCGGTTGGCTCTTCACATCGACCCTCATCGGGCTCTCTGTCTCTTCCGCCACGACCCCAAGCCCACCCGACCCAAGCTTGCTCAAATACGATTTGGTCCTCCCCAACCCCGCCGACGCAGGAACGGAAACAGTAGACGGCGGAAGCACGCTCCCTCCACCACCCAATCCCAACGCATCAAACTTGCTCACAAATGCCGCCAGCGCCCGCCTCTCTTCCTCCAACTTGGTCCTCACCTTCTTCTCCTTCTCGAGCTGCCTCACGAGTTCAGTTGCCCATGCTTCTTTCTCTTCCCGTCGTTTCACCTCCGCGGCCAGTCGGCCCTCCCACTCCCGTTCGACGTCTTCACGAACTTGGCGGAGGGGTTCGCCGAGGTTGTCTTCGTACCCCCGTACAACGATTTCGAGCTCTCGGATCGACTTTTGTTGCTCTGCAATCAGCTTATCTTTTTCCGTTTCGGGTGCGTCGGGCGGGAGCTCAGGACGAGCGAGGAGCGCGGCCTCCAGCGAGAGGATTTGGTTAGCCTGAGACTCTAATTGACGTCGAGCAGCAAGGAGCTCTTGTTGGAGCTGCACGATATGTTATATTAAACTGCACAAGGTAAGTGCGAGTTGGTACTGACCTGGTAAGGCGACATATCGAAATCGACCTTGGATGGACTCGCTGGACGCGATTCATCCCCCTTGGTCTCGTCCACGGTCTGACTCGTCAAAATGAGCTTCGTCAGTTGCTGTATCCGCGCATTGAGATCTTTCATCGCCTTGGATTCGTCAATTTGCTAGAAAACCAAAAGAGTAAGATATGACGGGAGGAATTGCGGTTCAGGGATAAACATACCTCTCGTGCGCTCATTCGCCGATTCCTCTCTGGTGCCTCTGCTTCTCGCTCTGCCAATTTCGTCTTGAGCGCTTCAATCTCCTTGCGATATCTCTCAATAAGGGCATCTGTATCGACCACTTCCTTCTTCTTTGCGCTCAGCTGCACACGCTTAATGCGTGATGCAAACTGCAGCGTACTCGTGCTTTCTGTGACGGCTTGAATATCTGGGTTCATGGTACAAACGACACTGATACGAGCATCTCCAGCGAGCGAAGGCTGAAGGAGACGCGTGAGCTTGGAGTTACGGTAAGGGACGTGGTCGCTAGTGGCAGTAAGTATGAGTTTTCCGTCTGGATTTCAGGGGACAGTCACACCTTTTATTCTTGGCGGCATTCTCTGCCAAAGTGCCAATGACACTCCCGAGAGTGAGAAGACTGACAAAATTCCATCAACAAACGATTGGCACAGGCATGTCAGAAAAAACGTACCTAGTATTGATGTACTTTCCTTCCCTCGTTCTCTCTTTGTCCGATGTTGCCTTTTCAGACCCTGCAAGGTCGATCAAACTCTGGGAACCAAAATTTCTCAGTGCAAATCCGTATCCGAGGAAAATGTGACCTCACCAATACAGACATTTGCACACTCCTTCCTCCGATCGTCTGCAATCTCGTCCCTCCCGGGGTTTGTGGCCTCACACCTGGTGTTTGTCTACCACTCGACTCCGCCTTCCCCTCGCCTCTTTCTCTGCTTTCAATCACAAGCCTGAATACGCTGTGACTCCGACTACTCCTCTCGTTCCAATCCGTGCTCGCAGTCCTGCGGTGTCTCTCTCCTCTTTCCATCACTTCGCGTACGCCCTTCAGACTTGTGACGACCTCTTCTCGAAGAGGAGCTAGGACACCCTGTCCGATAATTTGCACAGGTTGCGTCGCCGATACCGAAGGTGGAGAAAGTAGGTCGTAAATGGTTTCATTGTAAATCTCAAGGTAGGAGCAACGAAGGAGATACTCGCGTGTCGGTGTTCTCCTTATGTGAGAAAAGACATCTTTCATAGCTCGGGGGATGATACCTGGTTGGTCGTCACTTCCAGACTGTCACACACTGAGTACTCGAGAATGAGATTTTCTAGAAAGTGCTTACAAGTGTGAAGGTCTTCCCACTTGCAGTCTGGCCATACGCGAATATGACAGCATTGTAGCCTTCCATCGCAGCGCAGACGTGACTTCTTGCGACGGCGTTGTATACCGGTTTGTTTTCAGACCCCGTGAGGACCTCATCAAAGTGGAATTCCGGAGGAGTGGTAAGCGTCGTTTTAGCATGTTGTGATAAAAGTTTAATAGCATTGGGAACAGAAATGTCCCAAGCATCCTGTGCGGCCGTTGGGCGAATCCTAATATAAAAAAAACTCGACTGAGCACCCATTCACCACGGACACAATACCAACAGAAGCGCACCGAATAGAAACGAGAACCTTGTCTTCTTTGCCGTATTCGGGAGTGGGTAACTGACTTTCATCAATCTCCCCCGACAAGTCTCCCGGCTCCAGCGTCTGAAAGTCAACGAGCGCCTCTTCCGGGTCGACCCTACTCACATCCATGGACATGTCACCAGGTCCCATGAATAATCCTGGCGCGGGACTTGCACCTCTCGGCGTGGAAGGTGTCTTGGGGCGTGACCCATCTTTCGTCGGTGTCCCTGGAGCGGGTGCAAGAGATGTATGCACCGCAGCTTTGGCAGTTCGAATCCGGGACTCGGTCGAGAGGACCGCCTTGTATTTTTTCGCAGTGTTGAAGATGGAGGGGGTGGCGATATCGCCGCTAGAAAGGACAGAGAGGGGTCGCTTGGGCGTGAACGGGGTAAGGCGGGCTAGTTTGGATGTGGAGGGCGTTTCCGTGGACATGGTGTTGGCGTTGTGATGGCTACTGCTCTTTGTTCTCGCTCTTGTCTCTGAACCGGTGTTGGTGGTTGGCGGCCTTCCCGTGGTCGTCGTCGCTGTCGAAAATGTTCGCGGTGTGTTTGGGCGAGGTGAATTGTGTTTGATCAACCCTGGGAAATTGGCCAAGACGCGTGGAGTCGTCGACGCGTCGTGATCACGTGCCTCTGCATCGACCCGCTGGCAGTGCCGGTGCGACGGGGAAGATTTGACTTTCTTCAAATTCTTGTTCAGAGCCATTGCGGATGCGTTGTACG
The DNA here is from genome assembly GCA_038090915.1 of Boletus eberwhitei. Classification (NCBI taxonomy): domain Eukaryota; kingdom Fungi; phylum Basidiomycota; class Agaricomycetes; order Boletales; family Boletaceae; genus Boletus; species Boletus eberwhitei. Next base: position 22,310 of record JBBPNO010000162.1, read on the forward strand.
GGACTGGCGACGATGCCGGGGTAGAAGGAAAGATGCTGGTGTGTAATGCTTGGCCCCTTGGCGCATCGCGCTATGTCAACCGAATACGTCAATAATCGCTAGGCAGCAAGTATTCAATAGTTTCGCAAGTCCTCAAAAGATGGCGATGGGTGATGCATTGATGAGGCTAGTGGTCCGGGGCAGCGGCAAAAAGCATAAAAAGATGAGGTCTTGCCAGGACTCGAACCTGGGTTTTGGGAAGATGAAATCAGAATCCCAAGTGATAACCGCTACACTACAAGACCATCGGCAGCTCTGAACCTTGATCGCCATCAATCAAGCGTAGTGTTGCCGCAAGCGGTTGAACTGGATGTACCGTAAAGCAACCACTGAATGACAGATCCGAGTGTCAGCAGACCATACTTACTAACGAAGAACCCCATCAGATAATACAACGTGTGTGAGCAGCGTAGTAACAGTCATCCGTAGTCATATATAGAGAGGTTGCTGCGGTCATAGCCTTTTGGCTAGTTCTGTGGTCACTTTTTGTCACTACGTCTACGCGATTCGTTGGTTTTCGTTAGATTGCGTATGAAAGACCACCTAATGGGAGCTATACTCCAGAACCAGGGCTAGGATATCTGTGCAACCTCGATGCGGGTTACCACAAATCGGACGAAAGACCGTACGCAGTGTCAGTCGACCATCATCCTATTATAAATCGGCTCGCCGTCAGCTCTCTCACCATTATCAAGCAGGGCTTCTCAAAGCCCTGCGACGCCGTCCTATAATAATCCGCAGACGAATGCCTTCCAGAGCCGTCATACCCCTCTCAACGTTGATACACAGAACAATATGAAAGTGCTTGTTTTCGGGTGAGCAGAGGCTGCGGCGAGCAGCGAGCGATTAAAAAGCTCACGTACCCCCCTTCTAGAGCGTCTGGTTTCATCGGCCTCCCTGTCGCTCAGGCTCTCAGCAGAGCAGGGCACATCGTGTACGGCGTCACCCGTTCCGAAGCAAAGAGCAAGGAGCTGGCTGCAAACGAGGGTACGTTGTCGCTTCCCCTCGTCGTCTTGCGAGAGAGACGAGACCGACCCACGTCCACTCTGCAGTCTTTCCCATCGTCGGTGAACCCACCGACACGCAAGCGTGGGCTCACCTCATTCCCACCATCGACGTCGTCATCGAAGCCCTGGGAGGCACCGCCGATCTACGCACCATCTCATTGACCCTCCTCAACGCCGTCGCCACCACCGCCGAAACCACCCGTCCCACCGGCTCACCCAAAGTCTCCTACATCTATACCTCCGGTGCCTGGGTACACGGTTCGAGCCCAGACGAGCCCGTCTCAGACACGACGCCACTCTTGAATCCCGTCACGCTCGTCACGTGGCGTCCCCCAGTCGAACAAGCGGTACTCGAGAGCGACCGCGTGAACGGGATTGTGATCCGCCCTGCGTTGCTGTACGGCAAGAGTGCCTCCCTGTTGGACTTGGTGTTTGAGGCGGCCGAGACGGGCCGCCAGGTTGTGTGGTATGGGAAACCCGGGGGACGGTTTGCGCTCATCCATCCAGACGATCTCGCGGATGTGTACGTCCGAGCGGTCGAGAAGGCGCCGGTCCTCGGTGGTCTTGCGATAGATGCTAGCAATGAGACTACAGAGTCCGTCGACGACTTCCTTCAAAAGCTGATCCAGGTCTCGGGCGCAAAGGGACCGCATGGATGGGTCGAGCCTACGAACCGTGCGTTGTGGATCGTCTTGTAGGGTTGGTTTGGTACTGATGGTTGTTTGATTGGTGACCAGTGTTCGAGGAGGCTCTGTCGACCACAGTCCTCCTTCGCCCGTACCTTGCCAGGTCGCTGTTGGGTTGGCAGCAAAAGAAGCCAGGGTTGACGGACGGGTTGCCCCTGTACTACGCTGCCTGGAAAGCCTCCCGCAGCGACCAGCCAAAGGAGAAACTCTTTGCAGCAAGGCACTAACCGGAGGGTATCTGCAGCACGAGGATGTCAGTGCAACGGAATTATACCAAGAAATAGTCTATAGCAGATGTAAGACGAACCAACGTTTGATCAGGAAATGGAATCAAAGCATCTAAATGACACTCAGTCTGGTCACAACCTTGACGGAAAACAGAGTTTCATTGATCAACCTGCTCAGGGTATCCCCGAGATTGACAAAATGCTTCTATATTATCGCGCATGAATGTCTGGAAGCAGGTCATGCAAAGCCAGTGCCCCGGTTTCCAAGCTCTGTAAGCTTTTGAGCGGTGGACAAATATTTCGCCGATAAGCTGGGCATAAGGTGTACTGTGACAGATCTTCTCCAAGGTATTTGCGTCGATATACGAGTTCCACCAAGGAAGCTCGAGGAACTCGAAAAGCTCTGAAGGCGGAACTATCCCACGTAAGTAAGACCAGTCTAAAATCAACACGTGAGCCTAAATATCCCATGGTCATAAAAGAGGCACCAACTTAATTCGCTCCACAAGGTTACAAAGGATGCTCGTGGGCATCGTTGGCCTAATCATATTGTACTCAGCGGTGTCGAAATCAACGGACGAAAGCGTACATTTCAGCGTGTTCACAAAACACTCATCCAGCGATAGTAAGATCCCGATTCTTGACTGTTTGGACGTACTCGCCGCGTTGAAAACGTCACAAAACTGTTCATAGGACGCAGATAGAGCAGGAACCATTTTTCGGTCCACGTTCGTCAACTTGCCTTTGAAGGCTCGTAACGTCGTGCTTGGACCCGACCAGAGGAGATACGCTCCCAGGGAGCGACTGTCTTCATTTTCCGCTCAAGTTGAGGATCAGGGACAGCAACATATAAGCAATCACTGACTTTTCTGCGGGAGAAATTCGGCCCGAACGGCCCAAGTCGCTAGGCCCACCATAAACTCCCATGCCTCCAAAAGTGGTTCCATCTGCTCAGCCGTGAAACTTTGCAGGAACTTGGCTTCCATCCACCCGAGAACCTTGAGGATGTCTGAGAGACGCTTGGACTTGCTTTTTCCGACACGGTTCGCGGGTGCAGGGCGACCGTACAGGACGCAGACGAACCACACTCTGTACAGCGCCGCTTGGAAGCGTTCAGACTCGCGCAGCGTGAGCCGACTCAAGGATGACCGAGGATCCTTATTCCTGAAATACATCGCATGAGCGGCAGAGATCGTCGTGTAGACTCACAGAAATCGTTCACCTCCAGCTGTACAGCGACTCGAGCTCTCGAACGACGTCGTGGTTTGTGGCAAGCATGTGGGCTTCTCGCATAGTGAGGTGGATGCGAAGATCGGTCGGTTGGAAATCTTCCTCTCTGGGAAGTTTGTTTACTGCAAGTGGGGCAAGCCACCCATGCCAATAGGAATCAACGTCCATCATAACTTTGAGGAGCCGCATAGCTGATGAGGTGGCGGGGCCCAGATGGTTAGAAACGACAGCGCAAAGGACGGAAGCACGGCGGGTATTGAAGACATTGCGTACGAACTTTGAAGATAAGACGAAGGACTGTAGGCTGTGGATGTCGGAGAGCTCAGTGAGGATGAGATCCGTCAAGTCTGCATCCAAAGGAAAGCTGACAGGGATAGGATGGTGTTGCATCCAAAGTCGTAATTGTAATAGTTGAATGGTAAGCGTGGTCGGCTAGGAAAGACGTGAGACTCGCGGAATTCCGGTGGCACACTCGTACACCAATCCCAATGGCATCTATCGATTCGGAATACCAACACTATCGTACCAATCTACAAGAAAACGATCTCGTTCCCATAGTTCCCATAGTTGACGTCCATTTCGATGCAATATGTCATAATCGAGATGCCCTTCATATCCCAAGGCGTCCAATCCTTTGAAGACGAACTCGAACATTAGCCCGTCAGTCGGCCAGGGGGAAGGGCCGTTTAACGACTGTATTTCTCTAACTGCGTTCGCGGAGATGACACTCACGTCGTAAATCCAAGATCTTTCTTGTATGCACCACAGCACCGACGGCCATGCTGATACTCGAGCTTGGGAGAGTAAGTAATGGAGGTTTACAATCTGATCCCTCCAGGCAAGCCGGATCACTTCTCACACTGTACCGGACGCACCTGCCCCCTGCTCTTGTCCCCGACCAAGACTATGAATGATCTGTGGTTCTTCTTGACATTGTTCCTGATGAGGATCGGTATTTGAGGGTCAAGCTATTTACGCATGGGGAGAACCGAAGTTGTATGTGTGCAGGTCACGACCTGCATGGCGTTTCCAAGTCCTTGAATGGGAGAAAAAGGCGCAGTGCATCTTGCAGAGCCTGGAACTGAATAGGGAATGATTGATGTCATACAGGGCCAGTACCCTGAAGTTCGAACTGAGGTCATGAAGTGTGACACCTCTTTAGGCCCCACCCATCGATCCAGTGAAGGAATCATGGAGACACCAGAGTATAGGAGAGTTGCTTGAAAGCAACATTGGCAGACATTCCTTGTCTGATTGATGTCGTGCGTGTGGATCACAACTCTTAGTTTGTTCCAAATTTGACCAGAGTGCTCTAGCCAATTTCTGTTTCCTAGCATCTGTGTATGTACTCGGCCCGGGTATCTCCCATATATCAGGGCGACTCAAGTGTCCCTTTGAATATCGGGGACCTGTACTTTTCCTGACGGTGGTGCAAACAAAGATGATCGATGATCAATATCATGCTGTACCTGGGCTCGCAAGTCGTCCACCGGGTTCGACACTACTAAGCTTTTCATCGGTGCAGAGGGTACTATGGGCATCGTAACTGGGGGTAAAATCTCCTATGCCTCTTCCGTATGTTTTGTTGAAACGAGAAGAGCTACCCTTCGCCTCGCACCTCGCGTTTGACGAAAGTCATAATGGCACAATTTTACAAGTGTCAAGAACTCCGTTAGAACTGTTCAAGAGATTCTCAATACAACTTATGGTCCTCACATATGTTCGTATCCATCTGTTTGTACTTTTAAAAGACACGTTTACCTGACTTGCACAATCCATAGTGATGTCTGCCATCAACAGGGCTGGCATAGTTCCAGTCCAAGACACCCTTTTCTTCAAACTTCAAGGTTCCCAGAGCCCATCGCTGAAACTTCCCGCGACATGCAACAAATCGTTCGGAGGCACAGCAACACCCGGTTCGAATTCGCGACGATGGACGAGGAAGCGGTCATTCTCCGGGAGAACAAAAAGTATGCACTCACGTCTACATTCGCATCCCATGCCGGGATGACGTGTTGGACGGCGGATGTATGGTAATGATTTTCCACTTCCTTCACCGGCAAGAGACGAATTGCAGATGCACACGGCGTAGTGTTCCAGTATCCAAGCTCGCTCAACTCGTGTACGAGACGAAAGAGGACCTCGCCAAGTCTGGAATTACAGTAAATCTACCATCGTCGGACACGTCGGAGACGGTACGTCTATCCCGCAGAAGTCAGCCATGCATGAACACAGATCGGATATCAGGCAAATTCCACGGACTCGCGCTCTTTCGTGATGATCGAGAACTCAAATCCATCAGCGAAGCAGTTCATAGACTCGTCCACCGTGCAACCGCCATGGATGGCACGTGTGTGTCCTATCTTCTGAATACTTTTTTAGTATTCACATATTTATATTGACTGTCTTGGATGCGTTAGGTACAGGCGAATATAGGGTCGGAATTGGAAAGAGAGAGTACCTCGTCAAGGAGCTTGGGGAGGCATGGTAGAGGTCATGGAAACTGCGAGATGGCCGATTGACCCACTGAACTTGAAGGTATGCCGATGCCGCAGCTTGATTGTATTGGGTTGACGAACACTCAGCAGAGCGAGCGTGAGGGATCGTGTCGTTTGGGGGGAGATAATATTGATATCCATCCATTTGACAAATTTTTGTTGTCCCACGTCGAAGTCGACGCTGTGCTGATAGACTCTGAGATCGCAGATTTGTTCATCAACCTGGAGTTCTACGTCGGAACATGGACGCCGAAGACGTCAGTGCCACCCTTGGAACAACAGTCTTCCATAGCCCCCCTCATTATCTCTCGAACTTATGAAAATGGCTGACAGGAACTGGGCGTTGGCACAGTCCCGGTGTACCCAGTCACAGCTGATCGGGCGTATTTGACCTTAGCTTGGACTCCTTCAGTACGCCAGAGAGCTCCCACTGCTATACTAACCAATGCTTGAGCGTCTGTGAACAGCAGCGGAACCATGTCAGACATAGACGTGAAGTTCGAGTAGTGCCGGGACGGTCACCATGGTCACCACCATCCTCTGACCCAATTCGGTCCGCCTTGTTGATGACCACTCTTTGCCTTTTCCGATTCCAAGACTGAAGACCGACTCGATTATTGACATGCTACCATATCAGGTACACAGGATGAAAGAACATGGTGTTCGTTGATCTTCAGTGGGTGTGGTCATCCAGCATTGGAGTCGAATACTAATCGTCAAATGTTCGCGTTATAATTAGGTCTGGGCCGGGGTGGCGAGACATTGTAGGTCTATTCATTGGTCTGTACCAATATCTGACCGCACGTCTGACATTTCCTTACCGAAAAGCTTATAGGTAGTATTGGTGTGGCTGGCAACCTGTTTTAGTATATCATCACGTTTCGTATACTTCGATGGTCCTCACCCTGCTTCGTAGGTCATCCGTCATTCATTCCCTCGGGGTGTCGTGACATGGTGCAGTGCGAAACAACGCCGAGCAACTTGCTGGATTCACATCTCGTGTAGCAGGGTTGTCGGGACAGGAGCCTCTGATTATAGTCGGCGCCCTTGATGAATGCAAACATGTCTGGAGACTTGTCAACCACTGGCAGGATGATTAAGAGCAAAGTACGCCTCGCCGTAACCAGCCAGCCATTGCATGTCATCATGGGTGACCTTTTGGGTCTTGATCTCGAGGGGATGATGCGGCAAATAGGCGTTTGGCAGACATGGCACTGGATGTCTCCCGTTCGGCCCCAAGTTCAAGATGGAGATCTAACCTGACATGCCTCTATACAAAGGAAGGTGGCATGTAGAGACTCCTGTTGATTATCTTCTTTTTCCTGAATCGAATGTTCCATAGACATGCTTGACCAATGTGTAACCAAATCTCACGAACTACATACAACTTTTTGACATGCTCGATGGCCGATCTTCAACGTTTTCAACAGCCAGGTAAATAGCGCTTCCATCAAACTCGGTGATTTGATTGTTGGATCAGATCTCTCCAGTCAGTTTATCTATAGGCATGTCGTTCATCGTTTCATATGAAGAAATGCACCAACCTCGCTTGTCGATCCTAGGTCACAAACTCGTCCTCGTCAGCTCGTCGCCGGATCGGCGTGAATATAGAGCGTATTTTGAGAAGGAGGAGGACCCGGCCCGCGCGCCTTCCAACTAAGGTGTATGTTCAAGCCTTCAAGTTTTCGGCTTGTGGACTCAAGGAGAGGCTAGGTGGTTGGAACGATCATGGCGAACTCTTGAAGCGCTCAGACTTAGGTATTGTAAAGGTGTGCCACATTCTTTCTTGTCTGTTCACCCTTTCGAACGAGTGAAAGTGTACATGTCCCCTGAATACTAACTAGTTTCGCTTGTTTGTACAGTCTACAACCCGCGAACTACATATGGATCCTCATCCATCGGCACATCCCCCGGCAGCTCACTTCCACCGCCAACGTCCGGTCCCACTTGGCTGAGCTGGCTTTGTGGGTTAGGAGATCCATGCTGCATCGTCGTACCAGAATGGCAGCATTTGGTGAACGAGTTGCAGCGATTCCCTGTTTTGTCTCGGATGGTCGTCCAAAAGATCATCTCTGCCCAAGAGCTGGATGTATTCTGCATGCTCGGCACTATCGATAACTTTCCATGTCTTCTCGGTGCACCCCTTAGCTCGAAGGGCGTACTTCGGATGCTCTGTCGGTCGGTCGGATTTAAGGCGAAGGGAGGCACGCTGTGGGCGATGGCTAGCGTCAAAGACATCGGAATTCGAAGTAACATCGACCCCTAGGTCAGCGAGAAGTGTCACATACGGCCTTAAAGGTTTCTGGGTGGTAGGATCGTCCGGGAACAATTCGAGCGTCTTCTGGTCAATGATGTAGGCATTGGTGCTGCCCGCCTTTTTCCGCCGTTTCACCTGTATGAGCAGTGCAGACATTGAGGGTTCTGCCACCGTGTCGTCTTTGTCAAGTAAAACTGGAATGATGATGTCGACCTCTTTCTGGCAGTTGCGACATATGAATGCCGAACCCCTCACAAAACCACATTCCATGGCTTCTGTGTTCATACCACTGTTCTCGGCCACTTTGACGAAATGTGTGAACCGCACAACTGCATCTTTAAAGGCATCTTTGAGAGTACTGTGTTCCCCGACCCCATTCTCCGGAGTAGCATTCAGGATCTCGTCGTGGTACCTGTCGGCAAACAGGGCTTTCAAAAACTGGAGGAAGCTACAACCCTTGCTGAAATTCGGCTGCGGAGCCCGGGTACTACTTTTGTCGACTTGCTCAGCGACAATGGCGTCCATGTATGCCCTCCTGAGAAGGACCCGCATGACGACCTCACCCCTTTGACCGAGGTCAATCAGGCCATGATTAAGATTGTTCTTCAGGATGGAGATCATCCTACTTGGCGAATCTCGCATGTAGAGGTACATTTGACGTGATGCAGCCTCCGCAAGGAAAGGCTCGGATGGGTATCCGGAGCGGATGTAGACGCGATGATTTGGAACGGAGAAAGCGGTCCTCATGTGACTCGCAACCATGTCCATTTCGGTCTTGTCTGCCGTGTCCCGCCTTGGCTCAAAGTCGATTGTGATCAAGATATCTAAGATTGCAAGCATTGCTATCTCGGAGTGTTTGACCTTGGAGATCTCGTTGTCGAAAACAAGTTTCATGCGTGCTAAAGCCATGGCTTTCTGGACGACCTCATCGTCCTCGGCGGCTCGTTTGAGCATACTCCAGAACCTGCAACACCGAGATGAACGAAAGGGAAGCCAAGTGAACTGGATCTCATACAATGGCCTCCCAAAGCGTGCCAGAAAGCGGAGGTCCCAAAGGTCCTTCAATTTGAATGTTCCACGTTCGAGTGGGAAACTCGGGTGGCAGTCGAATGGCGTCTCTGTGATTGGAGCATTAAGTTTCTCCATATCGAGCTGCCGAGCGGACCGAGCTGCCGCAGCGGATGGAGCCAACAGTGTCACGGACAATTGGGTGGAAAGAAATATGGTAAAAAAAGAGCTTCCAAAGTAATTCAAACTTGACCGCACAACATCATACAATGTTTTTCCATCACGGTCACCTGGGATGGGGTAGTCGAACTCGTGTGCTTCGTCGAAGTACAACATAACTTTGACATCACCCGATTCCGGATAGTTGCAATATTCCGCCAAGACAGACAGCAACCGTCTTGACTGGTCTGTTGCGTGCGTTATGATGCTGTTGCTATCCTAAGTAGTCAAACATGTGAGATCAGAAACAACAAATCAACATCCAACATACTGACCTGCCGCATTGTGCATGCGTCTGTCATACTCTGGTAGAGCTGAGATCGCTTCTGGCCCTGCAACAGATGTGTCCTCCAGCGGCGCGCAAGGCAATTTGGAGATAGTTTGCTGTCTACCGAGAAGACTCGTTGCACTTCATCGGCGACTTGGGAAAATAGGTGTCCGAAGAACAAAGTGGTGCGATCCAGAGCTACTTCCATGCTTGTGATCTCTGGCTTTTTGCAGAGGTAATACCTAACTTGAGCATCTTCGGGCGGGTATGCTCCGGCTGACAATTCAGACAGCAATTAGCACCATGCGCAAGGCGAACATGGGCATGATTCACTCATACGCTCTGCGGGATTACGAAGATTGAATGGGATCGTGAAGACCAGGTTAGCCTGCTCGTCCACCATACGAGACTTTCCCGTTCCAGAGCTCTGGATAAGCGCGACCGAAGTAGAATAATCCTCTTGACGTTGCATAGCGTTGATATTCATCAACAAGATCTCGTGGTAATTTCCACGGTATGGCTCAGACCAGGCCAATTGCGCGGCTGGTGACGGAACCTCAATCAGTACGGTCGAGGCACGAGCTCATGAAATGACTTACCAACTACAGATAAACATCATGAAAACGGGACGGATGTCATGAACAACAAGACGAGCAATCAGGATAGTTGTTACTCACCAGCAGTGTTCCTAGGGCTCGGGAATTTGACATCAGTACTCTGACCAGGCTGTTTTTGATTGTAATCGGCATGGTATCGAGTAAGGGCTGACAGAGATGATCATGTGTGAGGAAAATAACAGAGATCTCTGTACTACCTACCCAAGTTCATGATGTCTTTGTAGTGTCTCTTGTCAATGGCATTTTGCAAAGCTTTCGAAACTTCAGGGTCGTTCCTGACCAACTGATAACAGTAGGCAAAATCGGGAGCCTCCTCAATGTGTCCATCAGATACGGCCTGGTTGTAAACCATCAGCAGTACACTGGGTCGCTGCAGCAGCATCAGCTCTTGGACCTGTTGGTGTATCATTTCTTCCGCTGTCTCGTATTTATCTCCAGACTCCCCTAACCTGAGAGCCTTTGGAGTAACTTCCGATTCCTCCTCCACAGTGCGGTCTAGGGGTCGTTTGGACATGGTGACTGCAGTAGATATAGGAGTTGGAATCGTCACGCCGCGTAGAGGTTGGTGGCTCAAGCGGAAATCTATGACGTGTTACTGTCACACATTTTGGTGTGTCCAGATGCATTGGACGTGGTGACTCCGGGTTATCTCCCATGTACTAGTATTAAGGAAAGTGTTCCAACGATCTCGTTCCCATAATACAGTGTGTCATTGCATGAATGAGACGTGCATATATATATATATAAGAAAAAACCTCCGTTCCACAGGGAAATAACAGAAACTCCGAATTCGAGGGGGTTGATGCATGAAAAAAAATGAAAAAGGAAGAAAATGCAGGCTAGAACGTCTCCAAGTATCGGCATGCACGATCAAGCTGTACCGACGTCTCCTTCACCTACGTATCCAGCATCAGCACAATCCCCCTCACCCAAAAAAAAAAAAACGAGAACGAGACTCACATGTACGTGCGAAAAGGGCTCAAAGTGATGACCAGGTACGTCCCACACCCGCACCGGCCGTCCAGCCAAAGCTTCCCAAGGCCCAACGACAGGCCCAACGTCGTCGTCTCGTTCACCGAACCACGCAGCGACGCCTTCCATGCCATCGGGACAGAACCCCGCGGTACAGCGCAGAAACGCAAGCGGGACCTCCGCGTCCCGCGTTGTTCTGGGTGCGTACTTGTCCAAGAGCGCCGTGCTCTGTTTGAACTGGCGCTTGACTAGCGCCGTCGTCGAAGAGTCGACGGTACGTTCTTGATCTTGGAGAAGACGATCGATGATGGCGTCGGACAACAAGGGCGGTGCCGGCGATGGTGGAGGCGAGTCGATCAAAACGACGCCTCTCACCTTGACACCGCGACATGTGAGAATCCGGGCGGTTTCAAAGGCAACGACGCCTCCAAATGACCAGCCTGCGGAAGAACCTGGGGTCAATCGACACAGCACAGAGGTGTAAATAAAGACAGACCTCCGAGCATCAAAGCGGCATCGTTTGCATGTTGCTCGATCACGAGCGCATACGCCTGAGCCATCTCCTCGAGTGTTTCCCAAGGCTCTCCATGGAAGAAACGAGGATTGCGGAGCCCCCACACGTCGCGGTGCAAAGGCAAGAGACGCTCGTAGTGGCTGACAAGCCCACTCCCATCATGCACGAGGTAAAGCGGAGCGTGCAAACTACCCGGGTACTGTTGCAACGAGACGAGAACGTCGTCGTCGGATGGATGACGATGATAGACCGGAGATTCCCCACCATGGATCTTGTCGTCTGAACCGTCACCGTCGTCCAGATCGTCCACCAAAAAGTCACAAAGCGCCGAGAGTGTGGAACATTTGGCGAAGATGTTATGCGGAATCGGTCTGTTCAACGCAACCCTCAACGCCTGCTGCGCCTCAATGGACCCCAAAGAGTCCAGGCCGAGAGACCCCAGATCAGCTTCGTCCTTGATCTCCTCGCTGTCCTCCATCCCTAACACCTCAGCCATAATTTTACGAATGCGCTCGCCGTCTATGCCCGGAAGACGTTTCTCAAACATGTCCCCGCCGCCCTCCGAGACCAACGTTTGCGGCGATGGCGGCCCGCTGCAACTCGTATGGAATCCGTCCGCGTCGTTGACGTCCATTTCGTCGATGCCGCAGAACATGGTACTATGGGTGTTGGAACGGGAACGAGCAAAGATGACGCTACGGGGAGACGAGGGCGTAACGATCGCATTGGAATCGGTGCGCTTGCGATTCCGAGTCCCTCCCGGATCCGCTGCAATAGCCAGGCCACGATGAAGGCTCGTCAAACGGACCCTGCGGAACTGTGCACCTTGAAGCTGCGCAACGACGACGGGAAAGTCGCATCCCTGGACAGCTAATATATCTGCCGTAACAAAGTCGCGAGAAGAGATCCGGCTGTTGGTGCAGTAGACAGTGTAAGACGCCTTGTCGTCGACGAGATCACGTAGGACTTTGAGTAAGCCGACGCCACTGCATATGTACGCGTCCGAGACGTCGCCTCGCATGTTCACCATGAAACCCGCGACGTGGAGCAACGTATCGAGAAAGACGGGTTGCACACCCAGCGAACTAGACAGGGCAATACGGGCGATGCCTGAGGCGCCGTCGCCATTGACAGTGAGCGATTGGATCGTATGATAGTCCTTGGCGTACTCCACGACCCGAGGGAAGACCACCTCGTATGCAGTGTGCGTACTAAACACCTCCGGCGTTTCCTCATGGCACGTGAGAACCTCCGCGCGCCGAGCGTTTCCAAGGAGTTCGAGAGCCGACGTCGTCTCCCGAATGGAAGAAAACCGCACATCGCCATGCACGTGAACGTGTTCTTCGCGCGATGACTCCAATCTTGACGTGATGTTGAACGAACCTGTGCCGTCTTCGTGGACGGTGACGTGTGTACGAATGATCAAACGGCTCTCCCGGTGAAGTACGAGGGGACGGGAAAACTCCACGGCACGCAATACGGGCATGCTCCTTCCGAAATCCAAATCCATATGGCGCTGCGTGATGACTGCGCCAGCGAGAGCCTGTTCCAGGTACACCGAGGCGGGGCACAGCGCATAACCGCCGACCTTGTGCCCTTCCATATACCTCGCCAAACATCTAATAGGTGTTTCAAAGATCGCCGCATTTCCGTTTTGTCGAGACGGGTATTGAGACCAGGAGGACAACATCGGATGGTCCGGCGCCACCTGACGCTGGAATGTCGGGTCCGACACGGCTAGCACCGCACGGTTGGTACAAGGCACCCAGAATTTGTGCGCGTCGAACGGATACAAGGGTAAGTCGATACAAGAACAAGGAGAGCGTTCTTCGAAAACGCGTCGCCAGTCCACAGGAACGGCAGTTCGGTACAGCTGGGCTAAGCTCTCAGTCAGCGAATCCCATGCCAGAGTTCCTTTGAGCATCGATGGAAGACACAGGGTCTCTCGAGACGGCGACAGCGTCGTCTCGATCATAGGTAAACAGACCGCATGCGGCCCAACGTCAATCCACGCATCGATTTGGGAGGGATCCATATATTGTTCAAGTTCTCGCAGACCCCGGGCAAACAGGACAGGTAGACGACAGTGCCTCACGAAGTAGTCAGCCTGGAACGTTGAACCGTCACCCACAGGAACGACGGTCCCGTATACATTGGATGCGATGGGGATAGAAGGAGGATGGATCGGGAGTGTCGCGACATGCTCCCTGAGATCGTCCAGGATGGGATCCATGGCGGAAGAATGGAACCCAAGTTGGACCTTGAGAGTGGCAGTCTTGCAACCGAGAACGAGCGTTAGGTGGGCCGCGAACGTTCGTAGGTCTTCCACGGGGCCAGCGACCACACAAGAAGACTTGGTGTTCACGCACGCAACAGTCACGTTCGAAAACGACGCACGAGTCGTCAGAATCTCTTGCACCTGCGCGAACGGAAGGCTGACGGAAATCATGCCCGTTTTCCCAATGGCGCATGCCTGAGACATTAAACGAGCCCTTTTCGCAACGATGGACAGCGCAGTCTCGATTGACAGGACGTCGGCTGTCACCATCGCAGCATACTCTCCTAGACTAGAACCAGAACTCGGCATAGGTTCGCATAAAATACATGCAATCGATAACTCACCTTTGCCCGATGACACCGGCGGGAACCACTCCCCAGTGCTTCCACAGAGTAGCGAGGGCAAACTCGACGGCAAGTACAGCGCACTGATAAGCCTCGAACTCCTCGTCCGCCGTGAAAACATAGTCACAAGTCTCCGACGAGATAATAGGGAGGATACCAGGATACCCGAGAGACAGGAGGCAGCGATGACATCGATCAATACAGCTCCGGAAGACGGGGGACGTGGCGTAAAGGGGAGCACCCATATTGAGATACTGACTTGCTTGTCCAGAGAAGACGAAGATCACCTGACCCCCGCGCCGCTCGACGTGGGTGACGGACGTAGTAGTGTCAAGAGCTCGGACGAGCTCGTCCTTGTCCTTCGCAGTGACCGCCAGTCGGAAAGGGTAGAGTTGACGGCGAGCGGTAGCAGTGTAGGCGACGTCGCCGAAAGGTACGTCATGGTTCCGAGCATCGTCAAGCCACCGGATATATCGCAGACGGAGATTTTCCAGTGCTGTGGCCGACTTGGCCGAAATGCCGAACACGAAAGACGCGGTTCTAGGAAGATGATGACTTGGCTTTGGCTTCGTATATTCCTCGAGTACCAGTGCGCCGTTGGAGCCAGCTGCGCCAAAGTTGTTGAGCACAGCAACTCGAGGAGTGGATTTAGCGACCCATGGTGTCGGGAGTGTATCGATGATCGTGTTGTCGACATCCATGGGGGCGATGAGCGGATGGAGTGTCTTCAAGGAGATCTGAGCCGGAATGACGTTGTGTCGTAACATCAACAACAGCTTGCAGAGCCCAACAGCCCCAGAGGCCGCCTCGAGGTGACCGATATTGGCCTTAATCGACGTAACATGAAGAAGATTGTCCCGCATTCGACCCTGGGAAAGAACCGAACGGATACTCGCAAGCTCGCAAGAGTCTCCTGCTTCAGTTCCAGTACCGTGAGCCTCGACAACGCTGACGCGAGTCGGACACATGCCAGAATGCTCGAGGAGTGTCCTGAGGAGATCAGCCTGCGTAGGACTGTGCGGGTGGGTGATCGACGGCGCCAGACCGCTCTGATTGACTTCAACGCCTCGGATAACACCCATAATGTTGTCGTTCTCCGCTATAGCGTCACTCAATCGCTTTAGGACGAATAGACAACAACCTTCTCCTCTAGAATAACCATCGGCGGACGCGTCAAAGGCTTTGCATTGACCCGAGGGGGCCAAAAAGTGGCCCCGCGCTAGGCCAACGAACATCTGTAGCACACGTTATCGTTCTGATGTCACAAATGAACGCATCATGTACGTACGTTGGGACTAGTCATGACGTTGACGCCACCGGCGAGGGCCGCGTCACAATCTTTGATCATCAAAGCTCTGCATGCTTGATGGATGGCCACGATCGAAGACGAGCACGCAGTATCCACCACGACCGAAGGTCCCCCAAACTGCATGGCATACGATATGCGACCGCTCAAGAATGCCTTTAACGTGCCTTGGGATAACGTTAGTTCCATCTATCTAGATAGCGTCAAATAAGG
Source organism: Boletus eberwhitei (assembly GCA_038090915.1). Classification (NCBI taxonomy): domain Eukaryota; kingdom Fungi; phylum Basidiomycota; class Agaricomycetes; order Boletales; family Boletaceae; genus Boletus; species Boletus eberwhitei. The sequence continues at coordinate 37,993 of JBBPNO010000162.1, forward strand.
TCTCACCAGTGCTATAGTGAATGTCGATGTCGCTGGCGAGATTTTCAGCATAGTCTTGTGTCGCTGCTCCGATATAGCAACCGAACGTGGCACGTCGAAAACAGGGTGTTGCATCGGGAACATATCCCGCGCTCTCGAGAGCTTCGTACGCCGTGTGCAGTAGGACACGCTGTTGGGGATCCATGCTTCTCGCCTCCCGTGGAGAGATCTTGAAAAACTTGTGATCGAAATTGGCAAAATCGCTCATGAAATTGCCCGTCTCGACCTTGATCTCACAAGGAGATGATCCGACGTCTGCCGCGGTATGCAAAGGAAGTTTAAAGCGATCGTCCGGAATCTAGATAGATGCATCAGTCACCTAAAGGCATGTATCAGCCATGCTAACCTTTGAAACGGTATTGATACCTCTTTCCAGTACCTCCCATAACTGACCGGCGTTAGCAGCGCCTGGTGTATGAGCTGCCATACCAATGATTGCGATAGGCTCTTGCTTCGCAGGGGTGGGAGGGACATCTCCGCGTGTGTCCAAAGTCGCGTCGACGCGACGCAGCGCGCATTCAGGCACGACTCTCTCCAGAGCCCGGAGAGTGCTTGATCCGGGACCGATATTGATAGCCAAAAGTCCCATTTCGGCTGGAACGACAGACGCCACTTTCTTCGCAACGAGATCCCAGTTCACAGGCTGAACGAGCACCATGTCGATCACGAGGTCGACGAGTGAAGGATGATCAGAGCTAAGCTTGGCTATATCTCCAGATATCGTTGATCTGAGGGGACAGCGAAGATCTTGGTAATCCGGAAATCTGATGTGTCGCCTGCGAATGTCTGCCAAGATCTGGTCTCGAGTATCTGGGAGATGCAGGTCCGAGTGATAAAGCGCATCGACCGTTGTGGGATGTACAGTGCAATGTCGGGATACGAAGGTCGAAAACCTGACTAACAAGTCCGGTCGACCTGAAACCGTCACGCTCCTTTCATCAAGGACCGCTGTTACACGAAGCGAGGGATGTCGACAATGCTAAAAGCGATCAAATGAATGACGGGAAGACGAAATACGACTCCCAACTAACCTTTTGCTCAAATCGGGCGATATGTTGTTCAACGTCGGCTTTCGTCAAACCGAGGCACGCCACACTCCAGGGAAGGGTAGCATCCACAGGTTTCTCCTTGAGCAACTTTCTCGTGAACTGTAGGACACGGAGGGAGATCCAAAATACCAAACGAAAGATTTCGACTGTGGTGGTGATATAGGAAAGTGGGTTGCAGGACGCAGCAACAACGCAGGCAGGAAATATTCCAGAAGAGAGACCGAGGACTCCAGCGGCGTGGTCGATGTTGGCTTTGAGAAGATCAAGGAGCGAACGAGAGGTGGATTGGACGTAAGACTGATAGCGTATGACCTGTGCGAGAAAGAGAAATGTTCCAGAGATGATGTGATTTTTGGCGTATTTAGGGTCGGGAACAAGCAAACGACGAGGATCATCAAAATCAGACGGGCATATGCCACTCTGATCAAGCTCCTCTGGGGATAAAGCGGCGAGTTCTGCGAGGAAGACGTCTAGGCATGAAGAGAGGAGGAGAGAACCAGTGGGCGAGTCCGCGTCGCGGATTGCCTGGTCAGCTGCATGTCTTAGGCTCGTTCTTGTCGTTCCTTGGCCCGCAAAGACTGGAAGGACGATCTTGCTGGCATCAGGAAGAGGCATCTCGCCCAGCTATTCGTGAAAATATTGATCAGCGAGGAAACTCCCATGAATGGGTCACTGCACACCTTGCTGTGGTGGGGACCTCGACGTACGACGGACGGGAGAGATCGGATGGGTTCGGAGTTGTGCAGAGTGAAATGAGAGTAAGGGCCACTAAAATAGTGGGCCGCGCACTGACGACCGAGCCCGAGGAAAGAGACCGGCCTTCCACTTCGTCCCTTCGAATTTGAGGGGTATGAACGATTAGTCCAGTCTCCTGCTGTTACATAACATCCAAAGATAAAGTTACTATTACACCTTGGACCTGTGCTTCCCTTGCAATATTAATGTCCCTGACGGTCAGAAGCAAATGCCCTCCGTGGTGCGGTGGCGAGGACGCATCCACAGCTGGATACAAGATCAACAAAGAGGGAATATTGACATGACTGAATCGCGCGCCTAAACGGTCCAGCGTCGGGGATGCCTGACCGGGGAGGGATTGAGCACAGCAACGCAGACGGGCATAATAGCACACCTTCCTGATGCACGCGTACGGCAGCGATCTGTTGCGCTGATGGTTCCTTGGGCGAAGTCAAGTGCACCCATCGAGATAAACATCCAAAAAAATTACAAGAAGGTCAACCTACGGAATTTCTGGAAGTCTGATCACCTTGCCAAAGTTTTCACCCTTCCATAGCGGTCTCTATCTGGTCGTCAATTCACAAGACTGGGGTGCGCACAGCTCACCTGCGGCCGCCAAATCTATTGGATTCATGAGCCCGGTGGCGGATGACCACCAGAGAGACTTCTGGTGCTTGTATCGCGGTCAAGTAAGCCATTCAACGCTGACCAGACCAGTCGCTAGACAGACGTCAGCCTGCAGGAAGAACTGGCAAGAGGACGACTCTTCCATTCTTCGGAAATCGTTCTTCGAACCATCGAAAGTGCTAGAAGCCGAACACCAATTCTCGATTTTGCGAGAGCCAATGTCAGTTAGTACCGCGCGGAAATTCTCCAAACTATCTGCTTATGTAATCCAGCCTCTCCGGGAGCAACTCAACGCATGTTACTTACTTTTCATTATACGTCGCTGCAAACGACAAGCAGACCACTGAGCGTATCACCGATTTGTAGCTAGCAGCGAGGAGGTTCGTTGTATCTCCCCGAAAAGCCCACGTGCAAACCAGCCGACCATACCGGGATCAAACGAAGCTTACCTATCACATCATGGACTTCATGATAATACAACGACCAAGCTCTCCTAAAAAGTACGTGCCCGGAACACCCACAAACGATACGCAACATGCTTCCTGAAGATGTTGTATACCCGATCGAAGCCAGTCTTGATGGAAACTTGATTTGCTCCCATTGGAATCCTACTTACACATCGTCTCCCTTCTTACACAACTTGAACGTAATTGGGCTGGAAGTTCAAATGTTCAAACCTTCCTCGATAACTTATGAGCCATTGTCAACAATGCTTACCACGCGCGTCCATCGTATTATACTTGAAAAAGATATGCTGCAGAGTAATATTAAGGTGAATATGACGCTTGTAACGTTCCTGGGCCTTGAACTTACCAATGTAGACCACAGCTCCTAATATTAATGATTGGTTGATAAGCGTACTAGAGTAGAGAGGATGGAAATGCGGAACCTTTTTTCAATCAATTCGGCCGAATCACTCGGGACATCTCGTCGCCAGTTGAACCGAAGGTACCGCCGATCACGGGCCTCTCGTAAAGAAGACTAATTAACTGATCAAGCCGTACACTCGATGGAAAGTAGACGTACGCGCGAGGTCCGTCGGGGATGGACACCGGAATTCCCTTGACACCTGACCGTGAACGCTGAATATCGACCTCAAAAGATTCACCACACAGAAGCAAGACGTTGTCGGAAAGGATGTAGACCACCTTCTGGAACACAAGAGCCTGGAGCCTGACTAATAAATTGTCAAGACTTCAAGCTAGAAGTTGGTAGACCTTACGACATTAGAACGATAGCGTGGACGGAGTAGTATTTCGTCGTCGACCAACGGGAACAACTCTCGGCTCGCATCGTTCATATTGGTATCAATGCTGCGAAGAATCTACTTTGCGGGCCCGCAAATGAGAATCCAAGGATGGGGGGTTCGTGACCAGTGGTGAATCCAACTTCTTGGCGCCGCTTGCAAGCAGCTCGAAAGAAAGAAGCTAGCAGGCAGTCGTCAATGTCGCTGGCCAGAAGTTGAACTCTTGGTGCGGTTGTAGGCAGCAGAGGTCAGCTTCGGCACCGATGCGAGTCAGTGGTCGCATCCCCAGAGCAGCGAGCACTCCGACGAGAGTCTGTCTGACAAGAGTCTCGTTAATTGGGCCCGAGCGTCTACTAAGCGATCCCAAAGGGTATTTTACAGCATGACTTACTGCAGGCACTCCCAAATGAAGCATAAAAAACCTCCTCTTTGCTCGGGTAATTTTGCGGATAGGCTCGAGGATCGAGTCCGAGTCTGACTGGATTTGCTGAGCCGTCGCCTAAGCTTACGAATATCTGAATCATTCGGCTACAGACTCGGACCGTATGATTCGTACGCCGTCTGTTCTTCGCCTCCCATTGCCTGCGCAGCCCCCGAGATGGAACGATTGTAGAAGAAAACGTCGAGGTAAGCATGTTTTTTCGGAGCCTGCGGGGGACTAGCTAACGATTTCAACTACCAGCATTCCGGAATCTGCCACAAGTGGCATAAGCCTGTACTCGGAAGCGGACTTGAGTGAGACTCGGCAAATAGCTGCCTTCACTGCCTGGTGAGCCTTTCTTCCATGATTGGCATTCCCCACATCGAAATGTCATCGGGTTTGACATTAATAAATTCTTGGTCTCGGACGTACACCTTGTTTTTTTGTTGCCATTCTTTCCTTCACGACTGAAACATTGTCTTACTCTTTTCCCGCTGGCGCATGAAGCGCTCGCTAGGTTTTATGAACATCATGACCGGATGCCCACTCGAACATCAAGCCTATTTTCCCTCGCTCGGGGAGGAATCTATTAGGGAACATGCCTCTCACCACGTTCAGCTGTCCGTCAGGGGCGAACAAATTCTCGACCATCTGCTCGTGCTATTACCAACCTATCTCGACGCGCAACCGACGTCTCGCGTCCTTCCGTTCCCACCTGCGCTCCTCTTTTCCATCTGTGACGCTCTCCGACATGGCCGTGCCAACGGTCCCGCTGAGCAAAGTGACGACACGTCCGTGTTACCCTCGGTGTTGAGTAAGCTACGAGATTGGAGACTTCTCGATCCAGATTATCGGTACAGTCCCGGAGGCGTCTACAAACTCGCCCTTGACTTGGCGGGGATTATTCCAGACGAGGCTTCCGCTCCAACCAGTTCCGATTTCAATCGTCGCCTCAGGATGAAATGGGTCAGCTCAGATTCGCCTAGCGAGAGCCAGGACCGAGAACCGTCCTCGTCGATACCCCCGTCGCCATCACCACCTCGGTCTGTGGTTCTCGTTTCGGCGCAGGAGTGCGCACATGCTCTTCCGAGTCTAAACGAACGCCGTTCTGATGAATCCTGCCAGCCTGGCAGGCTAGGTATCCCGGGTTCCGAGGACGCCAGCGCTTTCGCGTCACGACGACACCATTCCACGTCTGGGTTCCGCAGTGGTTGCTCGGCGTGCCGTCACCCTCGGATTTCTGGTCCTTCTGCCCCTCCCAGTCCCCGGCAGACGATATCCTTTGAACAAAGGACGCCGTTCAGCGATGTCAACCGGCTGGAGACACACATCAACGCCACCGTCGCATCGCCGAGACGTCCGGAGCCCAGTGTGCAGCGCACCACGACCAAGAAGACTAAGCGGGGAAAATACCCGTCTTTGCAGTCTGTCGCGCACGCCGACGAAAACGAACCAACTCTTGCCATACCAATAGGAGGTATCGGCATCTCGTTCCCGCGTCAGCGTACACATTACCCTCGTATATCGAACGCCCTTTCATCGCGGGAGCCAACCTCTCTCGCCGCCGCTTCTCTTCAACGGCGCGCAGAGCCAAATCGTGCCCGCGAAGGTGATAAGCACACGACCAGTCACCGTGTCGCTTCTGTTGATCTTCGGTTGTCCATGACCCAGAACGATGCTTCTCCGACCGATCTTCATCCGAGAGCACAGAGTTTTTCATATACGACGGTTACTGGGCTCGGAAGCGTCGTCGCTAGGGTCCAGAAACTGTCGTCGAACGCGGTAGTTGGGTCCAGATCGAGTAAGCGACTTGCGTGCTGGGGTCCCATGACGACGACGTTTGTGTCATCCCCTCCCGCGAAGGCGAGTCCATACACTCGGTCACGACCGTCGAGCACGTTGACCCCACCCCCGAGCGATATGAAACACCGCTCGGTATCCTCCCAGACACACAAGCACACGCAGAGCGCTGGTTCTCTTCCCTCGTCACCCTTACTTTACGCGCGACAATGGCACTAGACATTTTAATGGCCTCGGTATAGGATGATTTTTAATTCTGTTTCCGATCTTGTTTTTTTTTTTTTGTTGTTTTCATCCTTTGGATACACGCTACGAGCGAGTCGTTTTTTGTGTTTTCCAACCTTTTTTTTGAATGACGTTGACTACGAACGTTATGCTGTCGACGAGAATACGTTTTCTTTTTCTCTTTCTTTTTGGGATGGATCGTCTGCATAGTTGACGACGCCGATCCAATGTCATGATTGCAGGATACATGTCTCGCACGTCTCTCGTACCTCCTGTGATGAAGCAATAGATCGTTTGGGTGTCAATGGCAGAGACCTTGGTCGATCGCGAGGTCCGTCGACTTTATCGTGACGGACGTCCGTGAGCTCGGTGGCATCAACTATCTACAATACAGCGAGTAAGTACTCATACATAGATGTACACTGCCTGTTACTCTATACAAGGTCGTTTCAATGCTCCGTCTCCTCCCAGGTCCTTCCGACGGTCTTGAACAAGTCTGCCTCGGTGACCTGCTTGCCGCTCGTAAAGTACCCGGCCGCAATCTTGGCGTCGATCTCGACCCTCGAGTCGGGTGGAATGAGGTGTTCTGCGACGAGGTGAGCGTTTCGCTCGGACGTTGAGAGTGAAAATGATTGATGATACGACGCACCAGGTAAATCGTATCGTTTCAATATGGGGATCCCGGATTGCACGATGGCATTGTATTTCCTGTTAGTATCGTGTAAGCACACGCTCTCTGATGTGCAAGTGAACTTACATGTCGCTCATCGAGACCATGTTGTCGATCTTTTTGATGCCGAGCCAATGCAACACGTCAGGCATCAGCGCTTGGAAACGCATATCCTTGACTCCGGCAATGAGCTCCGTAGACTTGAAGTACTTGTCCGCGGAGTCACCGCCACGTTTACGGAGGTTATATACGAGGTACCTGGCAGATTCATCTTAGATGAGAGACACTTTGTGGATCAAAAACATACTTGGTGACTTCTCCAAGAGCTCGACCCTCTTTGCGGAAGTAAACGACGACGCCGACACCACCACGTTGAGCGCAACGGATACACTCTTCGATGGCGAAAATGAGATAGGGTTTGCAGGTACAAATGTCAGATCCAAACACATCCGATCCGTTACCTGGCAGATTGGACAAAACTTGGTCAACGGAGAGCGAATCACGTGAGGTGGACATACATTCGTCATGTACACGAAGCGTGAGCTCCTTGGACTCGTCTGACATATATTCTGGGGGTCCGACTTTTGCAAGATCAGCTATTATCATCGCAACATTTCGGATACCCACAGATGTAGACCGTCAAGTTTCCAATCGGAGGAAGGAAGACTTTGA
>JBBPNO010000163.1:0-45383 GCA_038090915.1 Boletus eberwhitei
CGCCGCGTTCTTGGAGTGGGTGACCACGTTTTTGCTGGTACAGCACGACTGCATGGTCAACAAGGAGGACGTGCGGCGCGTGCTGGACGGATCGCTGTTCTTTGATATTAGGCAGGCGCGAAAGAGCCAGCAGGGCTGGACCAAAGGGTGGGGTTTGGGCGGGGACGGGTTCATTGGCGGGGAGAAGCTGCTTCCGTTTGGGCTCTGAAGTGATCGCACGGGTCGTCTGCCACTGTCGTTGGATGTGTATGAATGCTGGAGTTTCCTAAATTATCGACTATACCGTGTATCATCGATTTGTCTTGTCATGGAATCGACGTCGTGCCTGACGGCGGCTACTCAAAACAACGCCACCGTCCCACAGCGTCGACGTGGAGAAAAGCCAAGCCAGGAATTGGCTGGTCTGGACGGATATATCAAGCGTGGGTGTCCCCTATGTGTTAGGAACTCGCTGACAACCTGGCATCGAGTACGTTCTGAATTAGCAAGCATTGGGACAAGGATGGCAAGTCCTACCTGAAACTACGGGAAGTTAAAGTATGGCCGGACACGTAGGCCACATCGATAAAACTGGATCGCTAGTGGTGACAGCGACATCGGAAACGAGCCGAGGTCCTGCGACTCGGACCATCTCTGTGATCAAGGGACCAGTGAAAGGCATCACTCTCCCAAAAATATTTCGCGGGGGATGAAAGACGCTCAAACCGCTCAAGATCGCCCAAACGTATGGCTGCGACGTCAACATGGAGGCTTGCGACTTTTGCAAACAAGATGCGGCCAGCATAACGCTTCGAGGCATATGTGCGTATTGTAGCGTCCTGAATGGTGGCGTATCTAACTTACCACGTGCCCAATGCCCATAACTTGAACATCGAGGGAAAGAGGTGGAAAGAGAGAGAGAGAGAGAGAGAGAGAGAGAGCCTAAAGAGTGCGATTGATTGAAAATATGGATCTCGGAAAATAAAAATAAAAAGTTTTCACGCTGACCTTGTGTGAATCCAAGATGATCATCCAGTCGTATGATCGCAGTTACTGTACCAAACGTTTTGCCGTTCGGCTTACCTCGTTTTTTTTTTCGGATCCGTTCCCATGTCTGAGCTTAATACTTGACCCTCGGTCGATCTTTTCACGCGTTCCCTTTCAACGCAGTAGCGCCCGGGGCCCGTCGTCACTGCTGTCCAACATGGCATCGAGGGACGCCGAGGACATGAAAAGGTTTGGTGTGGGGAAGCCAAGACGTGCGACCGTGACCCGTCGCGGAACTTGCGCCGGGTTCCGTCTTTTTCTCGAGCCCCGAGTCAGACCCTTTGAATGACAGGCTCCGTACATTCCTCAAAGGGTCGTAAATAGCAAAGTTCGTGATGGTCAACATTGTGGTTTCCTCGCATCGTATTCTGTTCAACACAAAAGTATAACATGTTCCTGCCAGACTGCAGAGACATTGATCTCCCCTTGCCTATTATTGATAAAAACCATCAAACCTTTTTACCAAGACCTGATTAGAAGGCGTCGATACCTTCAACAATTAACACATGTATGGTCAACGGTATAGTCATGATTCCACGCGGAAAAATTCGTGCAGCCAAGAGCAAGCATAGACAATACGACGCGAATGCTAGCTGGGTGCAAATGCAAGAAGAATATGAAATGTTGCAAAAATACCATGTCCGACTATCATAGGCGCAATGTAGTGCGAAGAAATATCTTACTCATGGGAGAATGCACACCAAAACGAGTGCTATATGATACAAATGAGATCGTGACTCAGGCTTAGGCCATTAAATCAACGAGGATAGTGATGATGCCAAGGACTGACAGTAGATCCGAGTCAGCATCCCACGATGTCCAGAGGGGGGGAAAACTGACCAATCTCAATGGCGATTAAAGCAATGACAATCTGTTCAAGACGCTCGGCGTGCCTGCTGGAGACTGATTCCTTGAGGAGCTGAAGCATGTCTTGAAGGACCTGTTATTACTCCGATTGTTAGCAACAGACCGCATAAGCTACATTAAGCAAGCCAGCTCAACGAACTTCTACACGTGTGTTCAACAGATCGATACGTTGAGGAACTTCTAGGTAACTTCTCGCAGCTTCATACAGAGGTTGCAAATCGGGGTACGTCTGTCTTTTTCCGTTAATGTCCGCGGAGAATGAGCGCACCCGCATTGTAAAAAAACAATGCATACCCAAAATACCTCCTGCAAATGAGACGATCAGAAGTCAACGCCGCTCGACACACGCGAAAGATAGACGGAGTGGACGTACTGGTGAGTCTAGGACGGATCCGACGGTGTTAATGTTTGTCCGCAAGATGAAGAGCTCTCCCGTTTTACGCATGATCTCTATTCTTCATGCGTTCGCGAAGCGCGTCGCGAACTCAAAAAGGGGCGATAACACACCTTTGTGGGACATCCCGATCTTGCCTGTTTCTGAAAGTGTTTCAGGTATGTCCTTTGTCTCTTCTATTTTTGAGGATACAAGCTCCTCAAACTAGGACGAGAACAGTTAGTCAAGAATTGTCAAGGATCAAGAATATCAAGCATACCAATGATATCTTGACCGATTGGGAGAGGGCATGTGATAGTGACAATTTGGTCCTACGGTCCGTGGTTTTATGGCATATCATAAGAGGTGATATGAATGAGCTTACATGTATCCTGAGCCATGTCGGAGAGTGATTACATCGTTATATATTCTTTTCAGGAAATCAGTTTTGGGTTCCACGGCCTAAATCTCCCGATGAGGAAAGCACACATACCGACTATAATTTGCATAGTAGTAATTCAAATCTTCCATCTCAACATCGTTGGGTCCTAGGCAAAACATTCGCAAACCATCATGTTCCGGGGACGACCACACGGCTTACCCAGTCTATCCACTTCGAATCGTCGTCTAACGAATCGTCATGTGGATACCCAAGAAGCGAAACAGACGGGCTCACATGGATGCGAGGAAACGTTTCTCTTGAGCCTCTGACATGCCCCATATCACGACTGTGCCGTAGCCAAAGACAAATATCTCTGCCTCGTTGGGCACGGCATAAAACTTACTCCGCCCCTTCTTGGCGGGGTAAGCGTTACTGGCATCAGAAGTCGGCGGGTTCAACTCGGGAACACCAAGCAAGTCTCCCGTGTGATTACTGCGCTGCAGGCGGGCGTCCGAAGTGGTTGACGGTTCATAAGCATACGGGGTGTAAATCACGTCGTCGATGATCTTTGCATCCGTATGGTAAGCAGCACGTCTCGCATTAAAGAACTTGATAAGCTCAGGAAGCAGGTACGACCTATCACCACGACGTCAGATTTCGAACGCTTGTTGGGAACCGCTGCGAAACGGAAGATGGAACGAAAAGAAACCTACTGGGCGGTCGCATAGGCAGTCACCCTCGGCAGTGACTTGGCCTTCTTCTTGGTCAGCCTGAGCGCATCGCGCCGGGCGGTACCCTGAGGAATCCGAGATATCTGCCGCAGACGCCCTTCGGCGCCCTCTTCGTCGTCTTCGTCAGCCTCCTCTTCTTCGTCATCGCCTTCGTCCGTGTCACCAGTGACGTTCGGACTCTCGTCGAGCTCGGGTGTGGATCCTGTTGCTGGGCCCGGGGTTGTCGGTTGGTCAGGGAGGACCTTGAGTTTGCCGGTGGTCTTGGTGGAGCGGTTCGCCCCACGAATTTTTGGCTCCATTTGGCTGGTCGAAGGGGACGACGGTGGATTCGTCTTTGGAAGAAGCGGTTTTGAGGACATGGTCTACGATGTAGACTCTGGACAACAAAGGTTTGTGCTCGTCGTTTGGCACGGCGTGCGCGGTCCAATTCAAAAATAGACAGCAGTCAGAAAATAAATAAATAAATAATTGAATAACTTAAGTAATTATGACATCACGGTTGGCTTATACAGATAAGCCAACTACCCTGCGGTATTTATTGACTTGGTATGAGACTTTGTCCGTCAGTGTCGCCTCAATCGAAAAAATTGCGCACGGAGACGCGATCCTGGGACCAAAGAGGTCAACCTTTTCTCCGTCCCCTCCCCAGCTCAATCCGCAGCACTCGGCGCCCTAAACGTTGGGTAACGAACCCAAATGTTTCCACAAGACCGTTCAGGTACCACGCTCGAGTCCCGCGCAAGTTTATCCCGTATTCATCCTAACCCGCCCTCAGTGGCTCGCACGCAGTTATACTTACACGTCCCAAAACGATCAATAATCGCGAAATCTAGCTGGTTCAGGGTTAAATTAAAACCTGGAGCCCCGTCGCCAAGCCGCCGCCCATCGGGGGCATAGGTTGGCACTTTACTGAATTACTCTGGAACGAATGGCCGGTTGTCGGGTTCACACCACCCGTCCAAACCTTGGTCCTGAAACGGTGCGCTCTGATTTACGTTTTCCACAACGTCGGAGATATAACATGTAACCTGTACTGATAAGTACTCGACATCTCCTTGGAAGTCGGGGACACTTATCTGTGCCTCGGTTTTTTTCATCACGCCGGTCGCTGCGTTTCGCTTTCAATCACTGCGCACGTCTGTTCGTCGTGATGTCTGTTCCCCATCCGACCGCAACACGGATTAGACCGGCGGCCAATTGAGAGAGCGGAGCTAATCATATCGTACCTAGAGCCACGAATGCCCTCGGCCCCAAGGAAACGAATGCCTGAAAATACCTACTTCGTCCGCGGTCTGAATACCACACTACCTCCGTTTGTAAAGACGGAGGCTGAGCGCGGACTTGATTAAGATCTGGATCTTGTAGTCAAAATCAGACTTGTCGAGGACCTCCATGATAAGTTAGCTCGACGGGCTCCGACGATACGGTGCCTCTTCCATTTTTGCGTCAACCTACTAATGGGTATAGTCCCGATTGGTCCACGAACCTTTGTCGTGGCATTTGCTAGGTCCCAAGCTCGGCAAAGGGGGAACCAGGCCATGCTGTTGAAGAACAACAAGAGCGTCAAGCCCCGTGTAAAAACACAGGAAACAGCGTTCACTTGATAATAATTGAGAGCATGATTCGCCTCCGGTATCTTCCGGCATTCTCCCGCGCCATCATTAATGCTTCATGCTCACATCAGGTCCGTCCTCAGGCTGGCCGTTTCTTGTTCCATTTGGGACAGTCGTCCCCTTCTTCGTCCACGCGTCTTTTCCCGAGCTTCTTTTTGCCGCTGCTAAGCCGATCATCCGAAATGTGTTCAGGATGAAACATCGCACCCGCGGATCCATTGAGAACGGACGGACGATTACCATACAGACCCAGAGCATATGCTGCCTTCACCCGCCGGATACAACGTTCTTTCTCCACCTTCTCATCCAGGGTACTCTCGGCCAATGATGCAGCCAGCATTCTGCTCCATGCTCAGAGGGGCCAGGTGCGGCGCGTGTATAAACTTTCGGAGAGTGCACACGATTCCAAGCGTGTAGCGAAAAACGAAATTCAATACTCAAAAACTCTGCGACTGGGAACGCACACTCACCTTGTCTGGGAAGCCAGCCAGTTCAGGATAGTAGTTACGTACGACCATGTCAAATTTCTCGGGAAAAGGAGACCACCCCATAGATACGATCTGGACCTAATATTAGTAAATCCGTAGTGCAATTACCGCTCGCGGAAATTTCACAATACTGCAGAGCACGACAGCCCTTGTTAATAATAATAAAGAGGGTCAAAAGGGTGAGCGCTTCGGAACGTCGTGAGCATGGTAATAATTTACACATGCAATTTCCGGGATTCGAGCAAGGATCCCAGTCGATAGGACGCTCTGTGAATAGGACCTCGTGAGCCTCTATTTCTGCGAGCATCGCACTCCCTTACCGTCAAAGACCACTGCTCCGTGCTCCCAGGAAAATGTAAGTAACATTGCCCACGAGTAAGGAAGCACTAGCAACCAACTGAGATGAGATTGCTGATTAGCAATTTTTTCATTATGTCCGCACCGCCACTGCATGCCGTGCGAGATGATGTATCCAAAGCCCCTCTTACTTCAAGTTTTTTTCAAAGTCAACGCATGATTGCGTCAATCCACGGGTCAGACCAGGTCTTTTTTTCTCCCCTTCTTTTTCTGAAAATGTGTCGGATGTAGTTCATGATGCGTTTGATCTATTCAAAACGTACTCATGCGGCCAGTCGCTCTTCGTCAACGGCATCCCCGAGGCGTACGTGGAGCGATTTTTTCTGTCCATTCTCGTCGTGTTCGTTCCATACGTTGGGCGATAAGTGAGGGGTACAAATAAACAAGGGGCATAGACATAGAAATACTTGCAGTCAGTCAGCGCGATGACGCCCCTCTTGAAAAAATAAAATAAAATAAAACCATCAAAAAAGCCGGGTTTTACCTTGCAGATAGCGTTCCCGCGGATTTGACTAAACGATAATCCTTGGGCACGCTCTGCGGCGTAATGCATCTAAAGTAGAGCTGGCCCTCTATATTCTCAGGAGCCTAGAGTACCAAAAGGACGGGTCACTCGACAGGAACGCAGGGCATGAGGTGTGAAATGTGCGGTGAAATACGCACACTTAGTGATCCGAGTACATTTCGTTTTGCCTCCGGCTTTTCCACTTGGATATACAGTCCCTGACACGCCAAAGGCACTCGCGTGGCCCAAGACAACCAAACTTCATGTAAGGGGGCTGGTAATTTCCGGTGATTCAAGCCCGCCATACATCTGAAATTCAGGCCCTCGAGCGCACACGTACCAAAAGGGTCGTGGCCGGAGGATCAAAGGCCGTAGGACTCGTCTTTGGCTTCAAGAAAGTAGCGACACGCTCCCCATCTTCACAGAACGCACCCAGTCTTCTCAATGCTTCCGATTCACCTCCCCTGATGCTCGTTGTCACAAGGGGTAAGCCGAGCTCCTGGAGGGTTGGAATTTCAAAGTCCCCTCGCGGACCAACAAATGAGTCTGGATCGCTGCATCATGAGGTGTCTTTTGGTGTGATCGGTGAAGAAATCATAATACCGTAACAAGTCACCTCCGTTTCACGCTCGCCAGCGTTGAGATCGACATCGCGGTGAACAGGATGTTCTGTACGTGTGAACTTCGGAATATCCTTCCCGGGGGAGGCAACGTGTTTGGGAAGCGGGAGAGGACGGTCGGGAGCCGGGAGATTCTTGACAGCCTGAGGAAGAAGAAGAGGGAAAAAAATGGGGGGAGGGACATCAGACACACAGGACCCATTTGTTTGACGGCATAAAGTACCGAACGCCATGAGGACACGGACAGCGTCGCTTTCCCGCTGTGTGGGACTACCACGGCCTGAGGGTCCTACAACGTATGGCCTAGGAAGTACATGTGATTTGACGTCCGCATCCCGCGCCGCTCCATACGCCGCACCGTCATTCTTCAAACACGAGATGCATGGTGCGCCATGCTGGACACAGGGCTAGAACCGTGGTCTGGGGAGGTCCGCGGATGATATGGAGCTTGGTCTTTGGGTTGCATGCAGAGAGGGTGCGAGTAGGGTCGTGCATGCTCTCCAAAAGGAAGCTCATTCTGGTCGTACGTTCACGTCACGAACAAACAGAACCCTTTCTAGGGTTCCAAGAACCCATGTATCACGGGTCCCAGATCCATAGCTACAAAGATTTGCTTAAAAATCGGGAGAACGCGTTGAAGGAACGTACCGGATAGTAGATGTGACACGTCTGGGTTCAGATCGTGCACTGTGTGAAGAGCGCAAGTAGACGAAGATCAGCGCGAAACCAGTAGAGGACGCGAGCGGGAGTTCAGAGACGTGCGCGACAAGACATACAACTAGAATCTCAAGTTCCCCTCTTCATTTCATTTGTTGACAGCTGAAACTCGTACATATGCAATCCAAGTCGTCTTTGTACATCACGTGCCCGGCCAGGTACCGTTTCAATGATAAATCGAATTCTCGGTCCAACATGTGTGTGCGATAGCGTACAGAGAGCAAAGCAAACTCCAGAGTGAGTGTCCATAATCTATATACGTGAGAGTTCGTTCTAGAATGCGCAACAAGGTAGTTCAAGCCTTTGGATGTAGTACAAAAACAACAGAGTCCCCGAGTGCCAGATGATGGCTAGAATTTCATTCTACCTGAGAATGAGCGCGAAAGTGAGTGCCCAGGAGCGGACCCTTTGAGCGAGGTCGACGTGAGGGTGGAGAAACGCTGGAGGAACTGCTCATCGATAGGATCCCGTCTCGGGTATGAGAGGTTTTGGAGATAATCGAGGGGCACCAGCTGTTCGGTCAAGTGAACGGGGCTGATCCTTGGGCTCGGGGTCGCCGGCATGGATGAGGAAGAAGAGGGGGGCGAGGGGCAAGACGTCGTGGGCCCAGCGAGGCTGTCTCGATACCGTGCGTGATCTCGCGCATTGATCAAATTAGGTTCCGAGTACGTAGTTTGGCGGACACCGCTTGAGGAGGTATAATGAGGGTGGTCGACCGATGACGGCAGAGAGAAGGCAGTTTTCCGCGCGCCTGGTGGATCTGAGAGCTCCAATTGAGAAGCACTGGCTGAGGTAGGGAACTGAGTATAGACGGGTGTGGAAGATTGGGACTGGTAGAAAGAAGGCTGGACAGGGAGAGTATCCGATGTTGAGATGACACCTTCCATTGGTGCTTGTGAGATGCGTTTAGCGATGACAGATTTTGGGAGATCGTCCTCTCTCCGGGATTTGCCATCTCTGCGGGCGCTACGAAACCATCCGTCTGGGACGGGGACATCACCGATCCCTTGGATATTATCGATCGTGTTGAGCCGATCAAGCTTTTGTTGGCTAAAGTATGCCGCTGACGGGGAAGATAATTGGTCGCGTCACTGCGGAGATTGCCATGAAACACGTACTGAGGTGCCACTTTCTGAATATACCTCGGGAGCGATCATCGGGCAAAGAAACGCGCACACTATAAGTTTGCTTTATTAAGCGTTCAGATTCACTTGTTGCACGGGATCGAGGTGAGGGGTACATGCTGTATATGTGACAGGTTAATGTAATGTGATCGAATTAGGTCAAGTGGAGAGAGGGAGGTATAGCACATGATGGCAGGGGAAAAAAAAAAAAAGGGTTAAATGACTGACCTAATCATTTGCGCCCAGGGGGTAGCGGCACTGGTTGGATCATCGCTCACGTCGCACTCCTTCTGGTGGTAAAACAGAAAGTCCTGGAAAGGGATGAGTGGAAGAGAGAGGATGGGTGGTCTGGAGACATACATCACGAACTCGACTCGGGCCCCAGCCCATGCCATCGGTCCTGGAGAGAGTGAGATTGGGGGAGCGGGGAGAAGGGGGAGGACGGACCATCGTTCCATACCGAGGCCGGTTACCTCTGAGTTGGCACTGCGTTCTTCCCAGACGTATACGTTGCCGGGGACGATAGCGCGACGCTCCTCTGCATCGAGGCGGCGGGTTATGAGGGGTATGACGTTGCGAGCGACGGCGTAGAAGACATGGAGGGCGTCTCTGGTGGAGCGAATGCGGACGTTCTGTAGGGAGGGATGCTGCATTGGTGGGGGGAGGGAGATGAGAAGGGGATGCGAGAGAGGGGAGGCTATATATTGCTCGGAAGCATAAGGGAAGAAGGAAAGGCGGGGTCGAGAGGAGGCGACCAAAGTTGGAAATTATTTTAAGTTTGAATTGAGTTAGCACATGAGTTGAACTGGTTGAGAAAAAAAAAAGAAAAAAAAAAAAAGACAACGTTTAGGTTGATCGGGCGCAAACTTTTTTTTTTTTTTTCACGACGAGTATTTTCCGCTCGCCCGGCCGCCCAAGTAGCAGCATAAATAGTGTGGGCACTGAATTTTGCCAACCGCCGGCTCAACGTTGTCTGCATGCTGGTTAACGGAGATCGGCGGGGAGAGAAAAAGTCAAAGGCCAAAAGGTAATGGAAACCCCCCAAAAACGTCGACATCAAACCTTGATGGATGCGACGACGTGCCCTATTCTGTAACCCATTCAATTGTAAGTACATCCGCACCAACGTTAATTTCTTAGGCGAATGCCCTGTCACCACCAGCTGGGCATTGAATTGAATTGGCAAGGGGAGCGTACACCACGTCTCCAATCTCGGCTAACTCTCTCTCTCTCCTTGTCCTCGATATTTACCTCCTTTCATCGACACTCATCTCCACCCGCTGTCTGCTGACTCATGATCTCCCTCTCTCCGTCATGCAGACCGACATGCGGTCCAAACGCCACTAGACGTTTATCGCGTGCGTCAACTGTTGTTCCAAACCCACTCGACCCTCGACAAACGACACTGCGCCACCTCTATTTCAGTTTTACTTCCAAGCGAGTTTTCCGAGAAAACGCATAAAGAAAGTACTCGTCCAACTAAAACCCAGATCTAATCTTAAACGCCTCCCCCCTGGCTGTGTGTGTATGTACACCTCTGGGAACGGTTATTTTCGTACTTCGGACTATCCCGCCTGACCTCACTCCTCATCCTACGTGGATACCTGTAACCGGGCGCGATACCCCTGCGGCCTTCCGCTTCCTGTGATGAACTGTCCTCCAAATGAGTTCGTGCCGCCGTTCTTCCGCCTGGTGTTCCCCGGCTGAAGCTGTGGCCCCCTGAGATCTCGTTTGCTCACTCATGTGAGTGTCACTGAATTCAAACCACAACCTTGTGTTGTCAGAGGCCGTCCCCGTCCCCCCTCCCCCCTTCCAACTTGAACCGCGAAGGTTTCACTATGTCGACCCAATTCAATGTCCGAGACTCCGTGGCGTCGTGGCCAATGACGCGCACCGTCGTCTTTCTCCACCCTCTGCCGCATTCTGCCGTACCAACTGCCAGCTCATACCGAACCACTCACTTTACCACATCCGTCCACGACTACCTGGCATTACGGATTAACCACCTCCGAGTCCATCGCCTTCCCACCACACCATGTTACCCGGGCGCAATCATTTTGGAAAAGGGTCAATGGATCCCCTGCCGCATCACCCAAGCACGTCACACGCCCAAACAACCATCGCCCACAACTCGCGTTACCCACTCCCAGCAGGTATCAGCTGCCAACGGGTCCAGCTGAAGTTCAGGGTAGCAACGGGGATTACTCTTCCTGTAAACCTCTTCATATGACCGTGGCAAACAACGCTCAGCTCGCCAATTCGTTCCGAGCCATATACTTGGTACTTTAGCCAGTGGATGCAGTGGATAAAACGTTGACGCGCACACGCAGGTTTGCTTTTGGGGTCGTGAATTTCTCAGAGGGTGACCAGTCGAGGCAATCGGCCCCCTCCATTTAAACCCAGATTCATCGCCTTGGCACCATCGTTGACGCCGGGTCAAAATCCCGGCGCTGCCTGATTACGATCTAGAGGCAACGCTCGAATCAGTTGTGCATCCTGTGACAGCGTCTTTCGGACTTGGAGAACGTTTCTGCCTCAAGCTCAAGAGCATCGTGCACGCCTTGCACTCCCATCCATCAATCACTGCGGGCCTTCGCCACCAGCCAATTCCCGGTGACGATCTCGTGCGCCCATCGTTAATATTTGACATGGTGCGTGCAGAAACATACGACACAGAACACCCTTGACGTGTTCTTCATAAGCCACAGCTCAAAATTTGAATGTCAACCGCCTTGATGTGACAACAAGCGGGGGACGCAAAAAATCCCTATGCTTGCGCGACATCATCCCATTGTAATGCAATGAGGGGGGGGTGGGGGATGTTTGTACACTATAAATGTAATGGATCCTGTGCCATGGAGGTGAGATCCGGCTGAAAGTACTAAACGGTCGTAGTGCAGCTGGACCCGGAAGTATTGCGCCAGATGGTCGGCAAACAATTTTGCGAACTAGCTCGCATCGTCTTACACGACCAAATGATCTGGTAAAAAATGGGATCATTATTGTTAACTCAAAGCGGACGGATCTCACCTCGCAATGGAAGTACAATTGGCACCAAGTCTGGAATTTCGGCGTAGTGCATCTGGTCACGGAACATGTACCGTACCCGTAATGATTTAGGAGTCTTTGGCGCCGGGTCGTAGAATCCCTGTATACCCGACTGCAAGCAAGCAATAAGCGCTATATGAATATTCCAGTGCATACCCCAAAATCACCTTGGGTACTTTGTTTGACACGTATAGCTGGCTATTATGCACGAGCGCCTGAAGGGGTATCGTCACGTCTACATCAAGACCCGCCGTTTCATTGTCCAGGGCCGTCGGCCCATAAGTGGCCTCCAAGACGACCAGTCCTAACGGGGGTAAGTAAGAAAAGGGGAACGTTGCAGTCCACCATGACTGTTACCTCCTATCGCTCTTTCAGCATCCATATGTCTTCGCGCAGGCTCTCGCAAAAGGAGAATGGTATTCTCAGTCTCCCTCATTACCGCCGACCTCTCCTCTTTCAGCGCTCTTCGGGCAGCATCAAAGTACCTGAATCCCCCCGTTCAGTAAGTCCCCCAAAATTTAGAGAAGCCTATCAACGTACTTGGCACGCTGTGCACGACGGCGAGGTTTGAGTATGAATTGATATCCAAAAGCCAATGCCGTGGAAGGTATTATGATAGAATACAAAGCCAAACTGTCATTGTTCTCTGGCGAGAGAACGATCGGCAACGCCCATTTCTGCCGGAGATATGATAATCTGACGGCACATTGAGTGAAGGTACACTGATGGAGCGTCAGGTGGCTTACTCAAATCTCACGAACACCCCCCAGTTACCTACTCCAGCAGAGGTAGAAAAGGCACTCCTCTTTCCATTCCACGTTGCCGATATGGAATATGCCGCGCCTGGTAAACCAATTTCCACGCCCGCTTTCAAGCGAAGGGCAAGCTCGTGAAGGAAAAAGGAATAATTCACTGTGAAGCATGATTCTGCGCCGTGAAGAATCAGGCCATACGACCACGATCTAACACCGGCGCCGAAGCCAGTAATTGACCCAGGTCCGTTGTCAAACATGGGTTCGGTGGGGTCTGGTGTCTGCGTGTGGTCTTCTGGTAACGTCAGATCAAACGGCTTTGACGAGTGCACGTGCCATTCTAGACGACCAGCAGGCGACCCTGGCGAGAATGTCCAAGTCGCTGACGCTTGAGTTGGCGAATGACGGAACAATCGGCGACCGAGAGATAAGGTTAAGAAAGGGGGTACAGTTCGCCACAAAGAGGGAACAAGGCCCATTCGCAGCACAACGGCATTGTTGTTGTCATTGTATGTCGTCGCTGCGGCGATGATGTGAGGCTTCAGGAATCCCGCTGTCAACTGCAACGGAAGGCATTCACGGTCCCCTGAGTGATGAGCCAAAGGGTGTCGCGAACGTGTGAAGCTCACCTCGAGTGCAAATCGCGGGGAAAATTGATGCTGTAGCGTTCCCGTTAAAGTACGGGTGATACTTCGTGGGCCCGGCTGAGCATGACCACTGAGAGCAACAGTAGTTTTGGGTCCTAAAGACTTCTAGAGAGGGTGAGATGGAGAGAGTGTGTGTATCAGATCAATCAGATTGAGTTGGGATGGAAGAGATCCGACCGTAACACTCTGGCGGACTCCCAAACTGGTAACGCCAATGCCACGTATGCGGTTGAGAATATTTCCGGAATTCGGTGTGGAATCACCGCCGCTCGCGAATAAAGAGGAAGCATTGATTGTACAAATAACCGAGCCCCTGGGCTGAAGAAGTTGTTCAAGGGTGTCATGGCGGCGATCAAATTCCCATTCATTGAGTGTCGCCATGATCTGATTTTCCCTTCGCTGAGCATTCAGGTTTGGGGTTTCAATATCGAGAGCGTACTTCTTCGTTATCTTTTGTTCGCAGCTCCGTAGGCCATTTCCATTTCAGACCTTCTGGCCCTGCGTAACGAGGAACAGGGGAATTATAAGAAGACCTAGGAGCGACGGCGGAATACTGCAGAGTACTTACCCAGGCGATCATAAACTTGTCTGTTGGAGTGAGACCGAACGAATATGAGCGGCGCGGAGGAGAGAAGGGGGGACTGGTAACGCACCTGAGAAACGGATCTGACAAAACTGTTTTACACGACAGTTAGGAGACACGGTGGAATCCATCAAGATGCAGCGGCGTTCACGAAGGCCTGGGAGCGTCGGTAATCTCACCTTCATAAGCTTTCTGAACTTCGAGAAACTTGGAGGCAGCAGTGTCCTTGGTACGCTCGTCGTGTTGCTTGTCAGGATGAAAAATGACGGACAACGTTCTGTAGCGGTCCCTTATCTCGCTCTGGGAGGCGTTATTGGGTAAATTGAGCACCGCACTGAGTCAAAGGTCAGCTAGAAACTCGAGGGTTATGATATGGGACTGACTAGAGATAGTCTCTGGTGTGTTCGGTGGAGGCCATGTCAGTTTTGTCTTCATGCATTGCACTCGCGTTTGACGCAATATAGTCATGTGATGTTTGCATCACATTTCCCACGCTTGCTAGCTTGCCACGTCGGCGAGCGACCCAGCCTTGGCTTGGACGTACAACATCATGACCTCCCGTATAAACATTGGCCGCCCAGTCGCACCCGCTAGCTACAACGCTGACCCACACGGCTTCTCCAATTCGCGCCCCCACTCCGGTTACAGAGCCGCAAACCCCGACGACCCGCTGGAAAAACTAAGGATTCTCGCAAAACAGGTCGAAGATGCCATCGAGGTCTACTCGCAGCCCCTCCGGCCCCACCTCCCCGCAATCGGTCGCTCCCTAATCGTCGTCACATTCTACGAGGACGCCCTCAGAATTGTCACACAGTGGAGCGACCAGCTCTGGTATCTGCAAACGTATGTTTCTCGCTTCCGTCTTCCTCCGCTCCCTCAACTCTTCCGACAGTCACAGACACTTTTACTGGGGTCTATCCCATCTTTTCCTATTTTTGAACGTCATGGTGCGTGTTTTTTTTCTTTGCCTTCTCCCCGCTCCCCGTGAGTCAACCGTGACAAATGTAGGTCATGCTGGCAGCAGCCTCCTCCGTTATATTGAAGCGTTTCACCGAATACGCAGTCCTTGGTCTCCTCCTTGTCGTCATCTCGCAAGGCTTCGGTTATGGCCTCATTTTTGACTTGAACTTTTTCCTCCGAAATCTCAGTGTGATCGGTGGTCTCGTCATGGTGTTCAGTGAGACACTCATCTCGAGAAAGAAAAATTTTGCCGGTCTACCCTCAATAAGCGAGACAGATCGCAAGAAATAGTCTGTGACGTTCTTTAATTCTATTTGGTCCCTCTGATTTCTCTCCTCTAGTTTCCTCCTCGCTGGACGCGTCTTGCTCATATTTTTGTTCATTGGATTCATTCTTCAGGGCAAATGGAGCATAGGTCGTGTATTCGTCTCTCTTTTTGGTCTTGCCGCATGCATCATGGTTGCTGTCGGCTTCAAAGCCAAGTGGTCTGCTACCTTCTTGGTCATCGTATTGAGTGTCTTCAACGTGTTCGCCAACAATTGGTGGAGTGTACACAGTGCGCATCCTCAGCGTGACTTCCTCAAGTAAGTATCTGGTCGACTTCTAGTTCGCATCACTTATGTGTATCCCTCAGATATGATTTCTTCCAGACGCTCTGTATGTTGCATGAGTCATGCTGGGGTATCGGTTACTTACTGTTTCCACAGCGATCGTTGGTGGTCTTATCCTTCTTGTGAACATTGGACCAGGTGAAACTTTTTTCAAGTACCATCCTCTTGCCATTGACTTTTTTCAGGTGGTCTCTCTGTGGACGAAAAGAAGAAGACATATTGAGTGGATACAGTGGTCTGTCAGTACTCTGCGACTACGAGGTAGTTCCGCGGACGACGCGCTGGAGGGTGGAGATAAATCGTGGTGTCCGCATTTCGACCCTGAGTACATATGCCAAATATCCAGTCACTCAGGTACCTTTGCGTGTGTGAGATTCATGAGTGACTCGGAGTTGTCGTACTCTTTCGTACTTGAAAATTACAGGGGTAATTAGTCACGTGGTCATATTCTCGAGTTTGAGCCAGCGGGGTGACACTTTGGCCAAGATGAGCAATGTCAAGGTCTACACCGTCAACGGCGCCGTCGCGGGATCGTCATCCTCGATACCCGACTGGCTCACGAGAACCAGGTCAACGAAAACAAAGGGAAAACGGGCCCTCCGGGAACATGTCGAGGGTCAGATAGAACTCATACAGGGATTCGAGTTTCCAGAGGCGAGCAACAAAATCAAAACCACGCGGGACGGACACCATGCAATCGCAACGGGGACGTACAAACCCCAAATGCGAGTCT
Organism: Boletus eberwhitei; assembly: GCA_038090915.1. Lineage (NCBI taxonomy): Eukaryota > Fungi > Basidiomycota > Agaricomycetes > Boletales > Boletaceae > Boletus > Boletus eberwhitei. Next base: position 16,138 of record JBBPNO010000163.1, read on the forward strand.
GGGATCTGGACGAACTCACCCTCAAATTCGAGCGACATGGCGATGCCGAGAACGTCGATTTCATTGTAAGTGAGACTTCCCGACTTTTTTTCCTTTTTCCTTCACTGTCGAAAAGTTTGCAATGAGGACGCGGCATGCTCAGCCATAGATGACAGATACTGTCAGACGACTGGACAAAGACGATACACCTCCAAAACGACCGTACGGTCGAGCTGCACACGCAGGGCGGTTTCCATTATCGGACGCGCATCCCCCGTTTCGGTCGTTCTATCGCATACCACTATCCATCCTGTGATGCCCTCGTTTCTGCCTCCGGAAACGAGATATACCGTCTCAATCTCGAACAAGGGCGTTTCATGAACCCGCTCGTGCTCAGCCCCCAAGGGGACGACCCCATCCTCGGGGTCAACTGCATAGACATCAATCCAGCACATCACCTGTTGGCGTTTGGGATCGACGGGCGTGCGAGCGTACAATTCTGGGACCCCCGTTCACGTTCCATCGTCGGCGTTCTCGATCTACCCAGAGGCCGTATCGCGCGCAGTACGGGAGGGGCCAGGGTGACGCTCCCGGGCGTCGACGATGAATCGTCGTCGGACTCTCTGGCGGTGACAGCTATTGCAGCGAGGTCCGACGGACTCTCGTATGCGATCGGTACGTCTACGGGGCACACGCTCCTCTACGATATACGTTCACCACGGCCGTTCGCGTTCAAAGACCAAGGGTATGGTTTACCAGTAAAAAATGTCGCTTGGCTCGAAGGTGGCAGCCGCATGGCGGGCGACGGAATGGTCCTCAGCGCGGATAAAAAAGTCGTCAAAATTTGGGACCGGAATACGGTAGGGGGTGTCCTCTTCATGTTGTGATATACGCTCATGACCTTTTCAGCCGTCGTCGAATTTTGTATCCATCACTCCAGCCACTGACCTCAACGACATTCATCACATACCGGGGAGCGGTTTGCTCCTCACTGCCAACGAAGGCATCAAAATGGCATCGTATTATATCCCTCAGCTCGGTCCAGCACCCCGTTGGGCGAGCTTCCTTGAAAACATCACGGAGGAGATGGAGGACCAAAGTGTACGGAACGTGTACGAAGACTACAAATTCATCGAGAGGAGCGAGTTACGGACGTATGTTCTCCTACCGCGTCACTCATGTATGTCGCGCTGATCCTTTATCCCTCGTAACGCAGCCTCGGGCTGGATCATCTCATTGGCACGCCTGCACTCAAACCATACATGCACGGCTACTTCGTGTCGCTCAAGCTTTATGAGACTGCGCGTGTCATCGCCAATCCTTTCGCATATGCAGAGCACCGTGAGAAACTTGTCAAAGAACGCCTCGAAAAATTGGCGGATACCCGTATACGTACGCGCAAGGACGGCGCTGCGAGGTCCGTCGGAGTCAACAAGGCCCTCGCAGAGAGGATCGAACGAAATGCAGAGCGGGAGCGGAGGAGAGAGGAGAAGAAAAGGGCGAGAAAGACTAAGAAGGCTACGGAGGAGGGAGCAGACGTTGCGGACGAGGCCATGCCTGTGGACGAAGAGGAGGTGGCCGGTGAAGAGCAGCTCACACTTCTCAACGATCCTCGGTTCAAAGAACTGTTTGAAAACCGTGACTTCGCAGTGGACGAGACGACCAGGGAATACGCTCTCCTCAATCCCTCTTCCGTCGCAATGAAGAATGCAAATTCATCCCGCGGGAAGACGGCCGTGGAGGATGAGGAGGATGAGAGTGATAAAATGTCATCCGATGGCTTGGATGGTAGTTCTGATGAGAGCAGCGAGGATGACGGAGACAGTGATGACAGTTCCGATGCCGGCGGTGGGTATAGAGGGAACACTTTCATTTCCGGGTACTGATGCCATCCGCTGCAGAGCTGAACAAACATGACCCCCGATCTAGACCAGGGCAGAAAAACGCGCGTCTCCAGCAAGTCTACGCACAGACACGTGACGCTAACCGACAGTCGAGTAAGGTCCATTTCGTACCCTTGATGGCTCAAACGACGGCACCAGCTGGCAAGACGAACGACAAGGACGCTTCGTATGGACAACGTCTTGTTTCTCGGCAGCTGTCAAAGTCCGCTGTTGAATCACCTTCGACGGTGCGGTTTAGTGCGGACGGTGGGATGGAGATAAGTTTTACTCCCTCTGGAACTGGCGATGACAGCACAACGATGCCTGCGCGAAAGAAGAAGGATATCCGAAAGGGTGTGGAAGCATTCGGGGCGGGTATGGAGCGGGGCATGGAAGAGACGAGAGACGGGATAAGCGAAAGCGAGCGGAGTGGTCGAAAGCAACGTAGAAAGGGGATGCGGAGCGGTAGTAGAAACGTTTTCAGACGATTGAGTTCGTAGCTGTGGCCAATTCCTTCTTTGTCTCTACGTGCGATGGCAGATCATTGTAAGTCGTTGCAAGACAATCCTCCGAAACCCAGACTCGTCTGAAAGACGCTACGTTGTAGCAACACAATCTCAATATGCCGCCGCTGCGCGCGTCCCACTCATAAAGTCGCCTGCAGTGAGGGTACCTCAGCCAGTCCGTCACTCCCGTTTCACCACCTCCATCCCCCGATCTCACTCGCACGCCTCTCTCTTCCAGGTCGAACTAGCCCCAGACATCCACCCTCTTCCCGACAGTGTCACACCCTATGTGAGTGCCTCGCAGGTGTCCGAACCAAAGCTCCGCACCAACCATCTCCCGATTCGCAGTTCGCCTATCCGTTTGTGCTCGAGCCACACACCCTTACCTTCGAGTCATCACGACGAACCACGCTCGCCACCTACGCCGCACGGCGCGAGGGAGTCCTCCGGTCCCGCGAGGACGAAAAGGAACAACGACGACGAGAAGCGCTCAGACGGGTCGCCCCCGGGTTCGACGGCAAAAACACCCCACTCGAGCCCGTGCGTCACGCCGCGTCCGAGCCGTCTTTGGAGCCACCGACCGGCGAGGGCGGCCAGGTGTTGGAGAGCAGAGAGACTCGGAGCGTCGATGTCATGGACGGTCTCGTGGACGAACTCGAGAGGATGGTGACGGCTGCGAGTGCGACGACGACGACGACGACGACTACACGCTAGGACGACGTGATGGATTTTTTTACGTTTAGGATTCGGGTCGCTGTGTATGTGTGTAGGGACGCGGCTGCGTCGTCCTCTCTAATCTTACTCGACGACTACTGGGAACGAGGTGTCTACACGATGGGACAGCCAGCCGTCGACACCTGGTAACCGGGAGCGGCCAATCTGCTTGAAGCAATGTGAGGACCGTGGTCGAGAAGTTCGAGGAGCCGTCACTGAACGGTATGACGCAACACGGATCTCATGTGTCGGCCACAATCAGGCTCGCCGTCTAATTCTCTCATGATCGCACGCATGAAAACGGGTTATTGGACGCCAAGCATTAATCCAATGAGATACCAACACTCGTCCTCATCCATGTCATACTGTCTTCTTTGAAACCAACTCCATTATCCATCGAGGTCAGTCCAGAGATAAACAATGATCCTCGACCTACTCGGGCTAAGTTGTGGTGTTGACGTGACCTTTGATCAAGCAGCTGTCGGTTGGTACGATGCAGAGCTTCGAATGTTCGCTCGAGTTCTTGGGTACGTTCACCGTGAAGCATCATCTCAGACAGTCCACCAAGGCATCGTGACCGAAACACTGCTATCTGGGGTGAACGAGAACGCATTTGTAAACTGCGGGAAACGGTGCCTGGTGTATTTCATCGGTCTATGTGCGTCTCCTCTCGATTACTAAGGTCTTTGTTTTTGACCTGTTGTTACTAGTACTCCCAAGGACGAGGGAGTACAACGATTACCCCCACTCTAACCGTCTGGATGATTGCACAGTCGGGAGGGATGCAGGTTGGCCTTTTCCAAGCTGTGATCATCCACAATTACGATTCAAAGGCTGTACTTTGGGATGGGTACCGGTGTGTTGTCACCGGCGCTGTCGACTTCGATTCAGCACTAGAAGATGAGGGATGTACCAACTTCAAGTTGCGGAACATTTATCTATGACCTACGTTGTCCCCAAAATTTCCACGGTCTCTTGGGATGAATGCTATCAGGGGGAGCAGAGTACAACGTATGCCTCTCCATTCCTCCCGCATACAGCCCGAGTGACCGTACTGCCCACAGCTCAACCATCCTGAAAGCCTCTGGAATACCCTGGCCACGTTTGGTCACCCATCCTTTACTAGGTTATGCAGGAACTTGGTGATCCAGGTATCCAACCGTCTGGAAAACGTACAGACGTTGTCCACTCCAATTTGTGCTCTCTTTGAGAGCGTGACATTGTGGTTCGAGCCTCTGGGATGATTCGATGCCCGTTCCTCGAGCGTTGTGTGGCTCAGTCCGACGCCCCAGAGGAGGGGTCGCCGTCGATCAGATGGCTACGAGGTTTGCGTGCAAAGTGCCTGACATCATGAGTCGACCTTTTGATTCTTGAACCGCCCGATCCATTCAAGTTCCCACTTCTTTCTGGTGACTATCTTGCTAACTACGCTAGCTGTGTTCGGGTTTCGTGTCTCCCTGAGGCATACAGATACGTATCAGTGACATTCAGAGCGAAATAGGGCACAGACCCGGTGTTCCCCCCGAGGATGGTTCCTCGATTAGGATCTTCAGGTTTCTACTCTGGTCAATCAATACAGTGAAGGAAACTACAAGAGTGCCCACCCACGGTTGTGTTCGCTGGTCCTTCACCATGACCTCCGATTTGGACAATCACTTTCATTCTGTGTGGTTGAGTGCAGACGCGCAACTATTCATTTCATCCCGACAGAGATGCTGGGATGGTTTTGGAAAATTTACACTACACCGGTATTATTCTTTCGTGTCACAAAGATACTATCTCGTCTTGATCGAGCAATCATATATTAACTATTTGATGTACCCCATGGGTCTTCTCCCGCTGACCCTCTAGACGTGGACGACCATCCCGATCGCAGGGGGTTACTGCCAGGATCTGCGTCATGCGTTTTGTGTGAGACTTGTGGAGGTCTTTGAGTCGACGGGTAGGTTCCCGACAGGGATAAACCCGAGCTTGATCCGGCAGGTGCAAACGTGGTCGAGGATGGTGAGAACGACCCTTGGCTGTTCATCGAAAGGTGTCCTCCCGAAGGAAACCCGCTAGGAGCGTTGGGCGATGAAAGCGACACCCGCAAATTACGCGTCGGTTCAAAAGGGGGGGCCTTGCTGGATAATGTCGACGAGCTCATGGAACTCACCGAGCGAGACAGCGATGATGATGACGTGGAAAAGATCGTGTTTGTGGAGTGGGACAACCCCGGTGTTGTCGAGTGGAACCCTGAAGACGTTGATGAGGAAGACGAGTGTAGGGGCCCTGAAGGATGAGCTAGGCCGGGAGGATGTGATAGTCCTGAACCACTGAGGTCGTTGCTGATTCGATAGGTGGATTGGGACCGGGGCTGGTGGCGAGGAAAGTGTGGAGGCGAAATTGGTGGTTGACCGATTCTTTGTGCAAGTGGACGTCCGATCGTACCGGGGTGGGACTGGCGCCGCCGCTGTGTTTCCGTCCTCGATGGATCTCCGTAAAAATTTTCCCAAGCGTCGCCGTTCTGGAAACCGCCCCGTTCCGCGACTTCGATTTCCCGTTGGATCTCTGCGAGCTGGGCCTCGAGATCCGGGATCACAGAGTTCTCGAGCCTCTCCTTCTTCACCGTCAATCGCTCTAACCTCTGGTTCACTGTCGCACACTCTCCCTTCATGCTCTCCTTCCTTTTCCTCCCCTCCTCTTCTCGTTTTTCTCGTTCCGCTCTGACCGCGTCAGCTTCAACCTCCACCGTTCTTAGAACGTCTTCAGCTTCCGACTGCTTTTCCTTCAGTCCTAGTAACTCTTGTTCGTCGGCTGCTGTCAGCTGCTCGACCTGATCCCGGCCTTCGTTGGCACGTCGCACGGCATCTTCAAGGGCACGGACACGTTGGCGTGCTTTGCCTTCTGCAACGCCGGCTTTCTCCGACGCTCGTTTCAGTACGTCAATCTCGGCGCGCAAGCTGGTTGTAGTTTTGTTAGCGTCGCGTCTCGCGGATTTGAGAGTCGTTTGTAGCGTAGCCTGTTCAGCGTGGAGGGCGTTTAGCTGATGGGAGAGTGTTCGTAGGCGTTCTTCCGGAGTGGGCGTGTGGGAAGTGGATGGGGCGGACGGAGAACATTCGTTGGCGTTACTCGAGGGTGAAGACAGAGTCTCTGGCGCAACGATAGCATGATGGTCATCGCTTCGCTCGTTATCCGGGGTCGTGCTCTCAGCATCTACATCGTACGCTCAGCGTACACGCACACCACGCTGGACACACGTGTACACTCACCTTCGGTAGTGACCTGCTTTCGCATCGTCCCTCCGCTGACGAGCGCCAAGTCAATGTCATAGAGTCTCCCAGGGTGTAATCCGTAGATGACGATAATAGCTTCGTCAGCGTGATCGTTCATGCGAAGGATGACGCGCTTCCAGTTTGAGCTATTCACGTCTACGGAGAGCCCATGAGACATTGCGTCTGCGATGATTCCGCGCGGGTCCAAGATGGCATCATTGTTCGTGTCGTTCGAGATATCACCAGTGAGCTCCGGTTCAGACTCATCGTCTGTGGTATGTCGAGCGTCAAGGGATGACGAAAGGATGAATGTAGCGGAAACGGATGTGATTTCTCGTACTGCAAGCGTAAGATGAGGTGTCCATGGACGTATGGTATGCCACTCAGAGGGGCTAGATGTAGATGGATCCGGAGCAGGCGTGGTTGGCACATCACTCATGTCCAGTGGTAGATTGTACTGCCCAAAGACGCGTAGTGGCTTATGTTTTGAACAGCGAAGAGACCCGAGATAATATGTCGAGTATCTGTTTTGTGACTAGCGCGTTCACTCGCGCTGGGGCGTCAGTGGCGTTGTGGCAACTCGTGGTCTCGTTTAACGGCTCCCAATTCGGCGTTGTTTGGATCTAAAGTCTCTGGTAAATACCCAAATAAGCAACGCTTGACTAGTACTACCAACGACCGGTAGTCTATGACGGGTTCCACCATTAGTACATACCGACGGCAAGTTCAAGGATCGAGCAGTTCGAAGAAATCCCCAAAGCTGCAGTAACATTGTAGTCAAGGCTACTCTCTCCACGCCCAAGGTATCCGAAAATTGCCCACCTCTGAGGCATACAAGTAGAGGATGACCGAAGGATGCTACTACTTAGGGCATCAAATCAGCTATAATGACCAACCGCGAATCTGTCTTGGGACACAACGCCAGCTTCCCACTCTCTTCATCCCAAGCTGCCCTTGCCACTTTACCCTTGCAGAGCCCGAGTCCAGCATGGCCCAGCGGGTGGACGTCGTTCGCAAGATCAGCTTCGGGAGTGTGGATGCCTGACATATCCCAAGAGCCATGCTCGTAAAAAGCAGGCGTTACCGGCGCTGGCAGCATTCCAATCCCCACTCTGCCACGGCCAAGGTCCCAGAATGCACGGTGCGGTCCCAGAACCATCGGACGCTTGAGCTCGTGTGGATAAGTGTACGTCGAAAAGTACGTGGGGTGTTGCTGGAGCGGGTCCGTGTCAAAGCTCGGCGCGATGAAAAGGCACCGATTCCCGTAGAGTACGATAATACTAGGAGTGTCGACTGCTGGAAGGGAGGGAACCAAGAAAATAGCACGAGGGCACATCTGAGCGCATGAGAAATGCCAGAATGGTGCTACGGTCATGGGCTCGCAGGGGACCGAAGCTGGAACCATAAGGGGGACCTTATACGCTGCGATTAGCTTCCTACTCGAGATCAGGACTGTTATCTGGGAGTCTGTGACGCGCAACCCATACGAGTGCTTCACCGACGTAAGTCGTCAATGTCCGATGTGCTGACGATCGTGGCACTCACCGGCCATTTGCCAACCTCCCACTCAACCTCCATCGTACAGTACCCCGCAAGCTTGCGATAACAAGACTCGAGCTTCGATACTGTCATGAGATGCCTAGGTTTGGTATTACTGCGATCGATCCACCCATAGACAATATAGCTTCCTAGGGCAGCACAGTTCAGAATTTCTGGGACTTCAATGGTCCACACCATCTCCAGCCTTTGGCAACTATCCGAAAGGTGAACCAAATACACCTCAAGTTTCGTCCTAAGCGGGGTTAAGTCTCGCAGTACAATCGATCGAACAAGGGGAAAACTCACACGTAGTGGTGGTCAGAACGAAGGAGCAGCAACAAATCTCCCTCGTCGCTCGTAAATATCCACATCTTGGTCAGATGCCAGCCTGACACCGAATATGTAGAAAGTTGATCTAAAGGATTACTTGCCCTGCAGAGCATTACCCCATCTTTATCGGCCTGTCGACATAGCACGACTAGCCATTCTCCACCCGGGAGAAAAGATATTCCCCACACAGCCGATACTGGCAACGAAAGAATTGCAGTTGTGGGGAACGGTCTGAGATCTGAACCACGCGAAAGATGATCGAGTCGTGTTGAGCGTATCGCTTTTCGGCGTAGCGTCGCGCCGGAGAGCGATTTGATATGGAAGTGGAGGTGAGAGAGTCTTTTGTTATGGCAGATGCGTAGCAATGCAAAATACCACACCCTATAGTCTTCCGTCACGGAGACTAATGAGCGACACGTCTGCGGGAAAATTCAATATTGCACAACCATGATACAACGACTCTGATGCACCATGCCAATATGAATGATATCAATGACCTCACAGTAGGAGAGTATCTCCCGCCACATGTTTGGATCGAGGACGACTGAATAATTGCACTCAGGCTTCGTCTCATCCAACGAGTGCGTTCCATCAAGCGCTCGAGAATCAGGAAGGATGATGCTTGTTGTTGGTGAAGGAGGTCTGGGTTTTCGTCTCGATCTGAAGGATGATTTGATTAGGGACTTTACATTACTCTTGAACCGGAGGAAGAAGGATATGGGTGCCATGGTAAGGACCGTCTGGGAAGGCAACTTGGAAATCGTAGAAGCGCCCGTCGCTGAGTGCCATGTGTTTGCCGCGCTATTCCCTGCGAGTCCAGGGTCGTGAGCACCGTGCTTCCCACTCTACTGCGTCCATTGTCTTCCTGCTTCAATGCTGTATCCTGGAACCTATCAAAGACAAGCACGTTGAACGAGGAGTACTGTTACTTACGACCTTGTTAGGATGATTAGTGGATGGACATATCAATGAACAGGCCGCATTTGGTCTCGAACAAGATGGCACAGACTCGGACTCACTAGAGTCACTAGCACTACCACTGCGTCGCAGCCCGCGCCAAACTAACCAACTCTTCACGCGAGTGTATGGTCGTGAACGGCACAGTAACTCGTAAATGGTGAACGGGAGAAGTACGCATTAATACGATACGTGAGTGAAGAAACCTCGATGAACTAAAATGTCGCGATCGAAAGAGTCCCTCTCCGCAAGTCGTGAATGTCACACTAGTGACTGGATTGTGATCGAAAAAAAGACACTAATACAACACGTGAGTGTAAGAGAAATCACCCATGAATTAAGACGTCGTGACTCGAGATCCCTAGGCCCGTTCGAGAGAGTCATGCTTCTCATCCACCCTTTTCCTACCGACGATGTCCTCCAAATTCCTCTTCCCGACTTCGCGCGAGATAGCCCAGGCACTAAATATATGCCCTTGAGCAAAGACTTCCTCGATCTCCTCGAGCGTCCGCTGTGCCGTCTCGGGGAAACAAAAGAAGAAGTGGATCGCGGCCGCAAAGTTGAATGCGGCGAACACAAAATACGTCTTCCACGCGATGGTCGACAGGCCCGGGGGAACGGCCCAAGCGAGCGCAAAGTTGAAGAGCCAGTTGGTCGCGGTAGCGAGCGAGACGGCCTTGGCGCGCACCTTCATGGGGAAGATCTCTGCAGGGTATGTCCACGAGACAGGTCCCATGGTGATGGCGAAGGAGCAGACGAAGAGGTACGAGCAAACAATGATGGCCTTGGTCACCGGCTGGTTGTTTGTGATGACCCACACTGGTGAAGTTGAACCACTGACTGTCCCCCATGCTCCATACCGACCTTGGAGACCGCCGACGAGGCAAAGGAAGAAGCCCATGAGCGTGGACCCGATGATCAACAGAGGACGGCGACCCCATCGGTCGATGTAGAGGATTGCGGGGACAGTGAAGGCGACATTGAGGACGTATTGCACGGAGTCGGCGATGAGGTTACCACGCCGACCGGTCAGACCAGCTCCTTCGAACACATACACAATGTAATACATCATGATGTTCATCCCAGACAGCTGAGACCACATCTGGAGTGCACAACCGAGGCCAACACGGCGGAGAATACCAGGCTTCAACAGGTCCGCATACGATTTGGCGCCTTCGGTTCGTTCAAAGGCGACCTGTTCCTTGATCTCCTCGTACTCCAAAACGACCAGTTCGTCATTTCGGTTTCCGTTTCCGTGGAGATCAGCAAGAATTTGAAGAGCCTCTTCCTCACTATGGTGAATTGCGAATATACAATGTAGAGACCAGTAGAGTGGAAATGAACCTACCGCTCGTGATCGAAGAGCCAACGAGGGGATTCCGGGAACCACAGCATCCCAATGCCAAGGACTATTGCAGGTATGATCTGGAGACCCCACGGAATGCGGAATGATGCGGTGCCGTTGATGTATGAGCATCCGAATTGGACAAAGTACTGCAGCATGATACCCCAGGTGATTGACCATTGCTGCATGGACACAAGCCGACCACGGATCGAGGGAGCAGTGATCTCGGATTGATAGATAGGTACGACAGTGGACGCGAGACCGACCGAAAGCCCGGCGATGACGCGACCCACTACCAACATTCCACGGTTCTTAACGGGGGGGACGAGGTGTGAGCGATTACATTTCCTGGATGTCAGGAAAAGAAAACACGCACGATAGCGGCACATTGCAAGATACCCCCGATGACCCAGATAATACTAGAGAGGATGATGGTTTTTTTACGCCCAATTCGATCAGCAAGGGAGGTAACCGCAAGAGCACCAACAAGGGAGCCAGCAGGCATGGACGCAACGATAGCTCCTTGAGCATTGGCAGTAGGCTGATTTCATGTCGTCAGCTGCACCGATACAGCACAACGATCGACTTACGTTGTTGAACACGCGGAAGTAGGCGTCATTCTAATGCTTATCAGGCGACTGGGGCAATATCAGGGCGAGGGAAACACTCACGCTCAACACGCCGGACATGGACGCGATGTCCAAGCCAAAAAGACCACCACCGATGCATGCGAAAGAACCTACGATGTACTGGTTGAAGATCGTCAGGGACAGGCGTCTACCATTTTTGTGCGATACGTACGGGGTTTGCTGCGATACGAGCGCTGTACTACATCGATGTTAGCAAGCTTGGGACCCACGGCAGACAAGGGAACTTACGCCGGGCATGGCAGCAGTGTCCACGGGGATTTGGCAGGAGGCACTTACGAAATCGGATACTTGCAGGTTCTGCTTTTATTCACTAAAGTCGCCGCGACGCAACTTTTACGGACCGTACAGCCAACGTGTGGGACATCCCGGTCATGAGGCCATGCCCCAAGATGGCCCAAGATCCGTTAGGTAGTCGGTTCTGGCAGAGCGTGCAAACCATTTGTCAGATGATGTCGGTCCATCGTTGGACACTGCCTTGCAACTTGTTTTATCTCATGTATGGGCTTCGAGCGTTTCGTTGGCCGACGGGGTGGTTCACTCTTGAGTAGCGAGCACCCCTCGGCGGAGACCTAAGCTCGCTCCACGAACCTCGCCGAATTCATTTCCATGCAAACTGCGCTCGTATTTCTTGATGAAACACGGGACAAGACGAGTTATCCTGCAACACGATGGTTTAGTTTCACTCAGCACGTAGAGTTATATTGAGAAACGAATGTTAATGTCATCGCCCCCCCCCAATTTCCGGGGCATGCATACTTGGATGATGGCGGACCGGCAACTAAGTAATGCTATCGTTGCACCGCTACGATCTCGGATGTAGTCAGAGAGCTCCACACGAGCAGCGAAAGGGGATCATGGGAGTGAGATGATGCTGATGGTGTTCTTCAGGCACCATTCAAAATGGTACATATCGATGTTATGGAGGGGATGAACTTTGAAGCTTCCGAGCTTCCGCGATCCGACGGGCGGTTACCCAGCAGTTACACTCACCGCGGACACAATTAGATCAATGCGCAGCAAATGATTGTAACCTCGTCGTCGTCTTGAGCCTGAGGGATTTCCGGGCCGCAAGTGAAGTCTGAAACTGAAGTATTGAACCAGTTGTGGCACCGTCGTGTTCTCACGTTTCCACTCAACCCGAACCGACGTTAGTCGACCAGTCTTGGCAGTCACGGAGGCAGGTCGTCAGAGGCAGCAGGTCATATCGCAGGTTTGCCTAGTGGCGAATGTTCGCACTGGTTCCCCCTGGCACACCAAAGGACATCAAACATCTACTATATGTTCTCACCGCGGCTCACACGACCGTAGAACGCTATCATTGTAACTTGCGCACGAGTAGCGACAGAATTAGATATCGCACTTCCACATGACTCTAGTATGATCTTCCAAACATGGTCCAGCGTTTCGCGTCCTGGCCACATGCAACGCACTTGGTATTGCCGTGCTCGATCGGGGTCCAACGAGCTTGGTCAAAGGGAATCGCCAGAGACTTGGCTCCCGCAGATGGTGCGCGTTCGTCCTGGGGTTCCGCACTGTGTAAAGAGACCAAGGTTAGCATCCGTGAGACGCAACGAACTAAGCGAACGCCAAAGAAGTGTGTAGAGAACACTCACGATCGACCACTTCGTTCCTTGATGTCATCCTCGCATGCTTCTCGCTCACACCAGGGAATAACAGCAATGCACTTATTGTCCAATGTTGGGACGAAATCTTCCCAACGCGTGACTTCCTTCAAATGTGCATTGTACTCGTCGAGGGCCCTCGTGTACATGTCACTGTGGATGGTCTCGAGGAGCTGAGGGACGGTGCTCTTTAGGTCGGCAAGCGCGATCGGGGCTTTTGCACCAGTGTCACGGCGGACCGACAGCGTTTGTTGTTTCGCGAGATCATTTGGTCCAATCTCAAGACGGAGCGGCACACCCTATGAGAAACAGAATATATCTCAGCGTCTCTGTCAAAACGGGGTGTGACTCGGGTATCAAACCTTCTGTTCCCAGTCGTTGAACTTGTAACCCGGAGTGTAGCCCTCTCTGAGATCGGCTTTTGCTCGGACGCCGACCTCAACAAGGGATCTGGCAAGTTCGTCACACGCGTCATTGATCTTGTTCCTCGCTGCGTCACTTGTCTTGGCTGTGATACCACATGGAACAACAACAACCTGAACAGAAGCAACGCGAGGAGGGAGAACCAGTCCCTGGTTATCACCGTGTACCATGACCATGACTCCAATGGTACGCGTAGAAAGACCCCATGAGTTTTGCCACGCGTATGTTTTGCCTTGACCAGTAGGATCGTTGGGATCCTCGACCACGATGTTGAACATTTCTGGCTTCGAGAAGTTTTGGCCGAGACAATGTGAGGTGCCAGCTTGGATACCGCGACCGCTAGCTGGAATGAAGCCCTCGACAGTAGTGGTATAAAGGGCCCCAGCGAACTTTTCCTTCTCAGACTTCACACCTTTAATCATTGGAACGGCGAGTAGTTCCTCGTAGACACGTCGGTAGAGTTCAAGGATGTCAAGAACTTCTTTATCGGCTTCCGCCTTAGTTAGATGAGCGGTATGACCTTCCTGCCACAGATATTCACGAGTTCGGAGGAATGGCTCTGGCAAGGGAAAGACATTGAGTACAACACTGGACATAATATTCCATCACGTACGGGGATGCTTGAACTCCCATCGCACAACGTTATTCCATAGGTTGAGCTTCAAGGGCAAATCTCTATGGCTCTTGACCCACTTGGCATAATCTAGACACTGTCAGAAGATCATGTTGAGAGACGTCCAACGAACGCACAAGGGTACATGACAGTCTCAGACGTTGGACGGATGGCGATGGGTTCCTCCAACTCGGAAGATCCACTGATACATCGTTAATCGTGATGGTTGACGTGATATACTTTTACGGGCACACTTACGCTCTCGTGACCCACGCGACTTCCGGGGAGAAACCCTCAACATGGTCCTTCTCCCGCTCGAGAACTTTGGAGGAAACGAACATCGGGAATGACGCGTTCTGCACACCCATGGCTTTGATTTTCTTGTTGAACCACTCTAATAACGCGTCGTGTATTCCCCCAGGACTTAGCTGTTCAAAGAGCTTACCTTGAATTTCCTCCCAGATACTGTAAGACCACGGTCTGAGGATATAACATCCACTAACGCTGTAATACTCTAACATGTCTGCTTTCAACAGAACCTATCGCGACACGTGCTCAGAATGTAAATTCGTTGTGATCTGGTAACACTCACGCTCTGGTACCAAGCCGAAAAGTCCACCTCCTTTTTGACACCAATCGCGATCTGCACAGCACCCTCAATCTTTGCATCCTCTTTTTCTTTAATCACAGCTTTCGGGGCTGGCACGTCGGTCTTGAGAGCGGCGAAGTCGACCTCTTCTATTTTGACATCCTCGGTCTCTAGGCTCTTCAGGTATGTGACAATGTCTTTCCCGGACAAGAACAGTGTGGAACTTGAGGAACACGCATGGATTGCAAACACAGCCGACGAAGATGCGATGGAGGCGTCGATCACCGTGACGACCTTGGAAAAGGTATCCTTGTTCAATGCCAACAGTGACACTACGATCGATAGCATAAGCTATCGCCTGGGATACCAAACAGATCAGAGGACGCACGAGAGTTCTTATCAAGCCTGAAAAACTCGGCAAGGAGGTCCTCCGAAGCTAGACGGAGTTCTTTGAGATTGAGCTTTTTGCCGAGGGCGGAGGAGCCGGTTTCGGTCTCATCGCGTGCGATGACGACGACGGGGACTGGGGTGGCGGTTTTTGCGGTTTTTGGCTTGTAGACGAGGGTTTTGATCAGCTCGAATGATTCAGGGACGGAGGGAGTGACGAGCAGGGTATCGCGCCAGGATGCTGGGGAGTTTGTGTCTGAATGGGAGACGGCTGCGGCTGGAGTGATTGAGAGGGCTGCCAGAGAGGCAGCGAGCGAATCTGCGGAGGGCATTGTGGATGTTGACAGAAGGGGTCTGGGGCGAGGTCGGTGTTTAAAGGGAGCGTCAGAGCGTGACTCGATAAATCTGCGGCCGTGTGTTATCAGATCTGAGCCAGCCCTACTTGAACCCCATCGCTGAACGGCTACCGTTCGCGAAAGCCCATGAATCCGTCGTACAGCGTGCTGAGCAGCTCGCATACGAAAATTTCAGCACTGAAACAAACGCGAGAATGCGACCGTGTCATTTTCACGCCGTACGTAACATTATTTAGAGTACGGATAACTACCAGCAGGAAACATCATCGGTTCTCGCACTTCGTCGCTCTTGGCCTTGCCACAAAGCAGCTCCACCAACTTGAACACAAATGGAAAAACGGTGCCTGCAAGTCATGTGTTTAACAAAGCACCATCAGGTTGGCACAGGGCTCACCTGGTCCTCGACTGGAAAGAGTCAACGTCACGCAAGAATACAAGAGTGGAACTATCAACGTACCTTGTAACCAGCATTCCTTTGTCTGGTACGTCGTTGGACACGACGACAGAATCTTCTTTGTAATCGTAGACTGTCAAGAATCAATGTCCCAAGCTGTTCTTTTCTCGGTTTCGGGCCCACTTACTCGAAACCAAATCGTTCTTAATCACCGGATGCGACGTGACCGCTTGGAAAGGAAGACCAGCTGTCTTCGCAGCCAGTGTACCTATGGACCCGGAAGTGTTTTGCTACCTATGATATGGCCAAGGTGTTTGCGACGCACCTGCGCATATCATGGCCACGATTTTGTTACCTTCATAGTATTCCCTCACCAGGGTTTGCACTTCGGTCGACTGAGAAAGGGTCTCAGCGCCCTTCAGCCCACCAGGAATGATCAGAGCATCATATTTATCCTGTAGATCATGGATAAGACCGCCCATAGGTAGTCATCTCTACACATACCGGGCCCGCATTCAGGGGCTGGAGGGTTGTATCAGGCAGGATCTTGACACCCCTCGAGCACACAACCAGTGCTGGACTGGTCCCCACAGATCCATAGGGAGATCCCCCGCTTTGAACGTTCGCAGACGTGCATTCGACGCCTGCACGAACAAGCGTGTCGTAGGTGATGGTGCTGCGCATGTCAGTCCGAGTCGGGTGAGCGACGAGCGCCTCACAATTCCATCTCTTCCGTGCCATCTGCAATCAATATGAGGGCCTTCTTGGACATCTTGTGGGCTTTTTGGTTTTGATTATCGGAGAAGCGACGAAATTGGAGGAGAAATGCGCGACTAACGTCTCGGTCCCTCTCAAGCGGGTGTCACGGGTCAAACAGGCGGTGCCTCTTCGGATTGGCAATGTATAGCAGAGCCTGACGCTCTGGCACATAAACATGAGCTGATCAAGGAAACACCAGAAGCTATCTGTGCTCCATGAAATTAATTCCATGTCCAGGACTAACACTGTTTATGTTCCACAATGATGACCAAAGTAACTGGAATCAAGCAGTCTCATCATTCGTCGCCTTCTTCAACATGTCCTGCCAATCCAATGCTAGCTTTGCCAGTGTCTTGCTTCTTGCTGTAGATCATGGGATGAGAACGGTGCTGTTTATGAAAGAATGAAAAACCCACCAAACACGGAGAGAACGTCGCGTAGCAGGTCACGCTTGAGCATCCCCACTACGGTCGGACACCAACATTCATCCCTTCCAGGCCGCCTATACCACGATCAATCATCTCTCATTATCCAGACCCACCAAAGGAGCACGCACCAAAACACCGGCCCAAACAAATCCCGAATGAGCTCTTCCCCCTTTGCCCTAAAGCCTTCGTCCGCGATCTTCTTTGCATACAGGAGCAACGCCTGCTTGTATTCCGATGGACTCTCGAGCGCTTTCGCAGCGTGCATTTTGGACTCAAGATGGCCAAGTGTCAGTGCCGTGTACCACCATTCTGGTCGTTCCCTGTGTTCGGTCGTCCCTGCGATGGTGCTAATGGCGCCTTCGATGGAGGCGAGGATGTCCTTGTTGACTCGTTGACGGCCTTGCCAGATATCGGAACCCTCGGCCCACCAACGCTCGCTAAGTTTGATCCACGAACAGAGTCGAGGGTCGAAGGAGTACGTGATCCCGGTTGAACATTGAATGACTGGCGCGCCATTGGGTCGAATCGTGGCAGAGGTGATAGTGCAATTTGGGGCACTTAATAGTGAATCGACATTGGTTGGGGGGAAATACGCGGCTTGCGACTTGACGTTTCTATGTTGGTTGTCACAACATGAAAGTGTCGATGGGCTGATGTACTCACATACAAGTCAGCTTCCCCGACGAGGTCATTAAAAGAAGTGCCGCTTTGCAACTCTGTATCATTGCACATGGTGAACCTAGGCTCAGCGTAGGCATTATCCTTGTGTTGTGTTGGAGGTCAGCAGGGGTATACGATACTTGATATAGCTTACCTTCTGCCTGTATGCGAGTACACGCTCACCGACCCATCTTGCATTGCGACTGCACAGAACGACAGTGATGCAGTCAAGCCCACCACAGGCGATGATAGATAATCCAACCACTGCGTTTGCTTGCCGCTCACGAACGACACCTCCGTCGGCCCATCTCCCTCCGAATTCCGAGCCTCCAACACATCTTCACTCCCGTCCACTTTCGCACTCAAGAATGTCAGTATAGGTGGTGATGGCAAAACGTCGGCGTGTAACAGGCGTGGCGCTTCCCACCTTTCACCCACACTGGCAATTTCGCGGACGGCAACGCTCTCTCTCGGTAGGCCGCCACCCAACGTACGTGGTTTGACAGGCCGTTCGTCGTCCAATACGGAGGCTTTTCGTTTGCCTCTACCCATCTCAGGGGTCTGTTCTAGGGAGTCAATAGGTACTTCCATGTCCATGGCACCGCCCATTTCGATATCTGCATCGAACCCACGCATACTCGGCACAGGTGATACGGAGGGAGACGTAGGTCTTGGCTTAGACGCTGGCGGCCACAGTTCAGTCGGTGGCGGCTCTCGGACAGGTGGAGCAGCCGCTGCAGAAGGTATTGACGACATGAGGAGAGGCTGAACACGTTTCTTGGTACTTTTTTTGGCGACCAGCTTGTTGATGTATTCACCGCCGTTGACAGCTGTCGTACCAAACCCTTGAGTGCTTTGTGAGGCTGCACGCGGGTTAGGGGAAGGAGGAGGGGTGATGCGGGACGTAGACGGAGCCTCCTCGTCTCCATACTTGGTGCCATGGGAGTAGCCATCAGGAACAGGGGGTTGTACAAAGCCGAATTTCTGTAGGTATTGCCTCTGTGCAGTGTAAGGAGCTATGCCCTCTAATTCTTCGGCATCGAAATCAAACACTGCGACAGTGCCATCCGAGGAGGCGGCATAGAGAGTGAGCCCGTCCCGGGACCTGGGTGTTTTAAAGGGGCCGAGAAAGAAATATCGCAAGGTGCTCACCAACTCAGGTCCATGATTTGTCTCTCGAAAACTTCCCTGGCAACGATCAGAGGGCGAGCAGTTTTCGTTTGCCAAATCGAGATGGATCTATCGTCAGCCCCAAGAGCAACGACAGAGCATATATTTGAAGTTGCGAGAGGTGCATCCGGATTACGCAAAAAGATGTGTGGATTGTAGCTCTAATGTGGCATGACTTCATCGCACGGGAAGCATGGGACGACGACGCTCACTGCAACTTCGACGGTATTCTCGTGACCGACCAGACTGATCTCAGAAGTCCAAAGGCCCCGGGTTATGACAGCAGCGATGAAAACGAATCCCCTGTTGTTTGTTGCATTGGAGGCTGTTATGTGGGCACCATCCGGAGACCAACTAGCATGACAGTGAGACCAAATCATAGAGGATGTTCAAGAACAAACCTAAGACGACGAAAGAATGTACTGCCGGGCGAATCCTCGAAAGGCTTGGTTATCTCGGCTTCTAGGCCCCAGTCCGTTGTCCGCCAAATTTTGACGGTCTTGTCGTCTGACTGGGTAGCCATGAATTCGCCTACAGGATCGAAACAGACGCCCTTGACGAATCCATTATGCTGATCTAGTTTTCGTATCCGTTCTAAGGCAATGCACTAAGAACAGGCAAGAAACCTCAGTAAGATCGCGGGAGCACTCACCCAGAGTATACCCACACCAGATGAGGACTTTCGAATCCAACCCGACAGAGGCTAGGAAGCGGTCTTCGGGTGCCCAGGCAATGTCCACGACATCTGCGAGACAATGTATATGCAGAAAAAAATATCAAGAGAAGAAATTAGTTACCACTTTCGTGACCTGGTAGTCGTTTCATCGGTTTCCAATTTTCAATGTTGATCTCGTTGGAACCAAAGACCTTGCCCCGACTTGACCTGTCCCGCGGCCACGGATGAGAATAACAGACGGCAGAGTGTTGTACAAGTATACGCACGGATCAAGGTCCCAGATCATGATAATCTCATCATCGCTGCCACTCGCCAACCATCTTCCGGAATGTGCCCATCTGATGGTGAGCACAGGCCCCGTGTGCATGCTGAGAGTGCAGAGAGATTTCGGTGGGCGATTTGAACGCTCTGAGGCGGGATTGAGGATGGGCTTGGTACTCCATATGCGCACTTTTGCGTCGAGACCTCCTGTTGCTATTCGTGAGCCATCGGGGTGGACATGGATGGAGAAGATGGAGAGGCGTTTGGTATCTTTGGCGCTATCTGGTAGTGGTAGGGTTGGTAAAGATGTATGGCATGGACAATGTGGTGATACCTCTATGTGTTATCCATGCCGGCTTTGTGAAGCGCATCGTGCTGCGCGAACACTAGTAAGTACACTGGCGAACACGACGACCGTGAAAGCATTGAAACCCTGGTCACGTGCAAGAAAGTCACTCATCCGCATCTCCCAAATCCAACTTCCCCATCATTATATCCACGCTCTTCTTAGTTCTAGGTAGTGCTACGCCTCATGTGAGTCCCCGAATTTCCGTACAAGCCCAAATCGACATCTTTTCGCAGTTTGCCTTCGGTTCGTACACGGGCCACAAATACTCACCCTCGAATTGCCACCTCATTGAGCGAACCCGTTGAACGCTGCCGAAACGCCGCTCATCATGTATACTTGGGAGCTAATCCCATTACCCCTTGAGGCAGTATGGAAATATGAAATGATGCCTTGCTTGCTCAGGCATACCATGATGCTGTGAGCTTCGAGAATGCTGCTGCGCGTCAAATGAATCCAGAGCATCAGATGTTTGCTCGAATGCTTGGATACCTTCTCTGTGAAGCACCATCTCAAAAAGCTCGTCGAGCTGTCGCAGCCGACATACTCCAATGCAGGTAGAACCAGCAGGATCTGGCGGACTCTGTCGAACGATAATCTGCATACCTCATTGGTTCATGTACAATTTCATTGTTTATCTGGATTTTTCTCTTTCCCTCTGACATGTTTCGCAGTCAAAGAAGAGGTGTATAAGAATACTCCTTCCAGCCGGGACTTTGACAATCTCTAAAATTCTGTCGAGTCTGAGTTAGAAGAGTCTCGACAGCAAGGAAGACAGTCAAAAGGGATGTGAGTTGCATTCCTGCCGTCTGTGTCCCTATCTTTGATTTTGCAACCAATCACTTCAGGATGGTACTGATGTCTTGCTAGGCCATACTGGAGCTTTGTTGCATACAAAGACAGTTACTTATGTCACATCAGTGGTAAAGAGGAAAAACCTCAAGTCTCACACAGCCGGTCTTCCCATGCTGAGCGGGTGCTGGTTTCACCCAGGCACGTCGCTCCCCCCGTTGTCCAGGGATAGGATCCTCCACAATGTCCCGGACCCACCCACTCCCCCCATATCTGAATCAACTCTTGGTGATATTATTAGCTTTTGGATGATCCCACACCAGACCTCTACTAGCATCAGCTAATCCACGAACCGGTGACGGCCATCTTTGTACACCACTTTTCGTTTCACATCATATTCCCTCTCCTAGTACTACTCAGCTTCCCTAATCTTTTGACCATTTCCTTACAGTTATATGAGTTGTGTTGTACCAGTACAAGTCTCAAAGACGAGATAGAATTTGCTACCAAAGTGCACAGTGAAGCTTGAAGGATTCAAGGTTGGGCTATTATGCGCAACTCAGCACGAACTCGTGCTGATGGTACAAAACATTGCGCTGACGGGTACAAAGTCGCGCTGGTGTATCGCAAGAATTAAATTGCTTTTACAGCGTCATAAGTTTATATTGAACTTGTTTCACGTTTTCCAAGTACATATGGTTCCTCGTTCGTCCGATTTAAGTCCCTGGACCTGCCACCAGGCTACCCATGTCCACACGGCGGTATGATAATCTCGATCAATGATAGCGTGTTTCTTGCCTCACCTTCCGCACCTTTCCGCCCGCCTTAGTTCAGTACAAGCTCGTCGATTTTTTTCGGGGGTGTTAACGTCTTCCTCGCTGGCCCTGCGACATGCCACCAAGTCAAACCGAGTCGTCGAACTTGAGCCGGATTGCAAGCAAGTCTGTGGCATCTCGGCCACTGCCAGGCCTCGCCGCGAAGGCTGCGAGGAAGCTCATGCCAGTGCAGAGCCAGTCTGACTCGTCTGATAGTCGCTCCGCCACCACTAACAGTCAAAATGACGGCGAGTCGAACTTTGACGGTAACACATGGTCGCTCTCAATGTCCCAATTCAAATATTCATCCATATCTGATTCTCTAGACTCGGACTCGGATGTCTTTCAATTGCGATTGGATCATGGTGAGTACCGCCCGCGACTTTCGTGGTATGAATTTATATTGACTCGAGGAACGCGGCCAGACGTGAGACGCCACCCTGCTCGTCCGACTTTGGTCGCCAAAAGAACGAGGAAAGTAAAGTTTGATGTCCAACTTGATGATTCGGACAGCGACAATGGCACAGTGCGCGCAGAACTATCTCCACGTCGTGTACGACAAAATCTCCCAGCCCAATCAGAGCGATCTCCTCAGATTGTCAACCAGATGAAAAAGAGTGGCATTAGGAAAGGTGAGCTCCACGGTTTTTCACACTTTGGACGATCCTGATGAGAGTCTCGCTCTAGCTCAGAAATCGCGTGGATCCGCTCTGAAACAATGTAAGTATCGACTATGGCAGTCCAAAGTCGAGGCAAATCACTGAGGCCGCCAAAGCGGACATCGCCAATGACAAACCCTTCAAAAGTTCTCGTGATCATGATTTTCGTAGAGTCGAAGTTAGTAAATGGGGCGGTAATTTCGCTCAAAAAGAGCGCAAAGAAAGCGGAAGGCACTACGCGCGCATGTCGATTGGTTCATCCAGTCAACGTAGACCATCTCAAGGCTCCAGTATTTCCAAGCAGGACAAACGGCGACGATGGTTTCTTCGCCGCGGAAATGTTGGGTCGCGCGGGAGGAACAGCAGTGCCACTCATGAGATGGGAGGTGAGAGATACAACGAAGATTTAGACCAGTGAGCCTTTGTAGTTAAGGATAATGTATCGGCTCTTGTGATGTTTACAACCTCTGGTAGGCCACTCAAGCAAACGGCTGCTAAAGCCGCTCGCAAGTTCCAGATCGGCAGCAAGTCGGCGGCACCTCGACCCCCGGCTCCATCACACGAATGGGATATTGAGGGCGAAAACGATATCGATTATCCAGTCCAGGACAGCGACACTGTCGGAGATGAACCCGCCAATGAATACCGGACTGATACATCGGAAAATGACGACTATGAGGGAGAGGTGCTCGACCACACGGAGCCGTCGCAGGCTCTTCTGGACGGGTTAGAGCGGCTCTCGTTGAGTGTTGTTCGACTTCACAAGATGCGACGACTTCCCTTCTTACGTCGTAATCTCCGGAGCGGCTTCCAGCTTCATTGTCGAATGGTTGGCGTTGACACCAAAGCTCATTCCCTTCCGCGCACGTCGATTTCTGTTGTTTATACCTTCCCGCTTACAGATGGTGCCACAACTCACTCCGGAGGATTTCGCACTACGTCTGCAAAGAGCTCGATGAAAAACTGGTTGTGTCCACTGTGCGACCTGCATAATAAGTTCGACAATCCGAGAATGCTGGAGAAACACCTAGTGTGGGACCATTCAAACGTCAAAGTGCTTTGGGATGAAGTGCGTCTTGCTTATCCGTTTGATGCACTCATCTTATGGTGTGTTCAGCGTTATACCATGCTTTCGTTGACCATCCCGGATTCCCAACCAGAGTCGTAGGCAACCTCTCCAAATGAATAAATGGGCTAGTTTAATGAGATAATGCAGTAATCCGGTTATAACGCGTCGTCAAGTTCCCATACGAGATTTGTCTATCTCAGAGTTCTCGTCTGATTCGAGGCATGTTGGAAGGAACGTGAAGAGTACAGATGCCGACCAGAAATCTCATGTCCGCATTTCCAGCACACCGTCCGGCCTTGCGAGCGAATCCGGTTCTGGTTCCGTCTCTACCATCCCAACAACCGTGGAGGAAGACCTCAAACCAAAATATGACATGCCCGGAACCTCGAGCCGCGCCGTCGCCAACACCTCGATCAGAAGTAATTTAGTATCAGGACGTTCGGCCTCTCAAACTCTGTCAGGGGCTGATGCACAAGACGGTCTCGGACCATCGGCCACACCCCCGTACGTGCCAGAGACGGACGAAAGAGGTGATGTCTACTACTCCTGTCGTCCTGGTGGCCCACGCCTATTTGATTTCATGAATACATTGTCTCTGAAGCCTTACGGAGTACTCAAGTGGGTGATAATCGATAGAGAGGAGGAACTATTCGAACTGGACGACATCCTCGACGAGGACAAGGTAATGCAAGCACTTTGGTTCAGGTGGATTTTCCTAAATCGGTAAGCACCTTCATACGCATTGTACCAGCATTTGAGGCAAACACCTGCTCCAGGAACAAATTTGTCGCAAACTACTTTGATGGAACCAAAGTGTTTATTAATGAAAACTGGAGACTGATAAAGCAAGGTGCTGGGTTGTTGGCGCTGAGAACATGGCTGTTGGCGAGTAGCTATCCTCATTGTGCAACCAAGGCAACATTCTGATGTGCTCTTCCGACTCTGGTAGGTCTTGCTCGTGAACAATTTTCTCCTTCCGACGGAGGTTGCCACTCTCATGCGGTATTACCAGGAACTGGCAAATATACAGCTGCGGTAGTAGGTAGCCACGAACGAACAATCCTAGTATGGTGCTTTTTGCTTTCAAGTTTTTCTGATGCCTCCCCAGCTGGCATTCCACTCTCCCTTACTCGATAAGATACTGTGCTAGCCAAAGTCATCGGCAGCGCGAGAGCAATGGGGAATCAAGGATTATAATTCTTTCCTCGTTCATCAGTCTTGGATGGGGTAGGAATCCAGGCCCATCACAGCGTAAACCTTTACTATGCAACCAGCACGGGCAGTCCGCTTATGGCGGTAGGCCATTAGATACGCGTTGATCTAACCACCAGGCACAGCCACAACTAGGACCAACGACACATTCGCTCCGAGTCCGACAACCAGGTCCTGTTCATCCACGAAGCCACTTCAGCGACCTCCGCCTTCGAAACACAATTCGTTGTAGCGCGATTGTAGAACAGTAATAAATATAGCTGCATGAGATTCAAGTGCCTGAGAAGGTTGTTGCACCAGACCTGGGCTGTGGGAGACTGGATCCAATTTGGACCGCATGCCAGGATGATCGATAGGCTCCGTTGAACGTTCGACCTGTCCACAGTGGGCCAGAACAACAGCGAGCTCATTGCGCTCGATGGCGGATTCCCGGGGCAACGTGCTTGTGATGGGAGCAGGTCTGTTTCTCTTCCTCGCCATGGATATTATGTCTGGATACCACTCTCTGTAGGTATCATTGGCTTGACCACAGCCTTGAAACTCCAAGAGACTGGCCGTTATAATGTCACCATCCTCGCACAGACTTTCCCCTCAGATCCAAAGACGATACATTACACGAGTCATTGGGCAGTAAGATCATTCGTCACCGTCATGAATTCTCCCACAATGCGACTCGCCATAGGGTGCTTACCACGTCAGTCATGCCCAAGACGATGAACAATGGCAGAGTATGATCTCATTGCTGGTGTCGACCGGTCAGCCCGTCTGACGCCGCGTTCACCCTAATCATGATACAGAGATAGACAAGGAAACCTTTGATACCCTGTGGGCACATTCCGCGCCAGACCACCCGGCCTCGCATTGTTTCCACAGACATCAACAGACAGAGTATGAAGCGACCGACAGAATGCATGTCAAATGGCTCGAACATATGCCAGAGGTATTCCTTCGATTCCCTCGATCATACCATGGTTGCTCAAAATTCAACACACATAGTTCAGATACCTCTCCCCATATGAACTGATTCCTGGTGCTACACTTGGCTACACGTTCTGCACTGTCACGATAACCCCATCTCTGTATCTCTTGTACCTCCTCTCATGCTATTTGGAGAATGGCGGAGGCGTCCTCCAGGCATCCGTTGAGCACATCAACCAGGTTCTCGAGGAGGGAATTGCCCCATTCGTTCGTGATCCCGTTGGTGCAAATTGCAACATAAGCGCTTCGACATTGAAGTTTGACGCCGTATTCGTATGCACGGGACTCGGATCACGATTTCTTGGTGGCGTTGAGGACCATTGTGTTTACCCTCTCCGTGGTGAAACCGTCCTGTTACGCGCGCCGTGGGTCCGTTTCGGTAGATCCTTTGAAGGGAAAGATGGAACGTACACGTACGTGATGTCGAGGAAAAACGGTGATGTATGTCTACCTATCACTCTCGGAGAAATAGATCACTGACTTGAAATGAGGTCCTTATCGGAGGTACGAGGACACCTAACGACTGGTAGGCATCCAATACCACGACATATGTTGTACGTTCATCAGCCCCCCCCCAGGTCAGCTACCCCTTGCCCAGATACGACGACCGACATCCTCACCCGTGCCTTTGCACTGGTCCCCGAACTTGCGCCACCGAACGTCTCGAGCCCGACGGTGGACGATCTTCGCCCCCTCATGATAGAGGTTGGGTGTGGACTCCGCCCAGCGCGCGAAGGTGGCGTTCGGCTTGAGGTTGAACGGGTAGCATCTCCTGATCAACAAGGGAAGATGGTGCCCGTCGTGTTTAATTACGGGTACGTCTGTCACAAGACAGTGCACACGACGATAACGGAGCTCATGTGATACCCGTCGTGTGTAGACACGCCGGGCACGGGTATATTTCATCGTGGGGATCAGCGAGCGTTGCGGTCGGCCTTTTGGAAGAGGCAATGAAGGAGGCCATTCCTAGCTGAACGAGGCTATGGAAACGTAGCATCGAAAAGGATAGGAGTGGAGTGAACGGGAATGGTCGCATGGCGATCATAGGAAGGAGTCGGACAGGGCGAGTACTGAACATGCTAAAATTGGTCGAATGTACAATCGGCGGCCTATCGATTGATCGCTCACCTTAATTAGTACCACTACATTTGGTTTGGACAGTCAACTTGATTATTCAAGCTAGGTCGAGTTTGAATTGGGTCTGGTGTTATCGCCAGCGGTATCAGCTCAACCTGAAGTTCTTGGCTAGAACAAGATGTCAAAGGATCGGAAGGAAATCATAGTCGTTGGCGCAGGTACGCTCACCATCAATCACACTTGGCACTATCCTGTTCTTGCACTTGTAAAGCTAGTTACTACCGTTGTTTGGGGCGGCGCTCCATAGCGACCTTGGCCCATTGATACAGTATATGGTCTTGCTTTCATCGCTGATCACCTAACGTTTGGAACAGGCGTGGTTGGCCTATCCACCGCTATCCGCGTTCAAGAGACAGGCAAGTACAACGTAACCATCGTTGCCGAGACATTTCCTACCGACCCGCGGACGGTCCGGTATACAAGCCATTGGGCTGTGAGCGTCCTCCACTGGCAACTGATCGTGAGTGATCATGTCGTGTTAATCAATTCCCCTCTGCTACAGGGTGCACACCATGTCAGTCAGGCATTCGGAGATGCAAGACAGAAAGGTACGCTATCGTCTTGTATTTGGCATTCCCTTCGGGCCTTACGATCCGCATCTACCGACTCTGTGGTTCTTCCTCTCAATTTACTCTCCAATGATGGTCGTGCAGCACTGGACAAGGAAACATTCGAAACAATGTGGAAAGACTCAGAGCCCGGTGGAGCGCTCGCAGGACTTTTCTTGAGACACACCCATACTGAATTCCGAGCGGATGGCATCGATCCTTCTCCGTGGCTGGATTACATGCCCAACGTGAGTTCTCCGTCTTGCTTTGAAATTCCTTTCACTATGCACACTCAACAAACGACATCGTGCAGTACCATACGGTGCCGGAACATGATCTCATCCGGAGTTCCACAGCCGGGTACAAATTCACCACCCTCGCTCTTAATCCACCTGCATATGTGAACTGGCTCCTTGCTCGTTTTCTCTCTGATGGAGGCTCTACGAAGCGGGTGAACTTGCAGCATATTTCCCAGGTAATGCTCATTAAGCAACTATTTTGTAATTCCTTAGTTCTGGACGCTCAGGCGCTGAAACGACACATCCGTAGGTGTTGGACAGCACAACGAATCCAGCAGCGATCATCGCATGCCCTGGAATTTGCGCCCGCTTTCTTGGAGGTATCGAAGATAAGGATGTTTATCCCATCCGTGGACAAACCATCCTTCTACGTGCACCATGGATCAAGTATGGAAGGACGCTCTCTGGGGCAGATGGGTCATATATTTACATGATGCCACGGTGTACAGGAGACGTGCGTCTTTTTCTCATTCTGTCTCCTGCAGAGCGAGGAACTCCTCAACACCATACCAAACAGGTGATCGTTGGTGGGATTAGAGTGCCCAATGACTGGCAAGTATTTCCCTCGCAAGAGCTTCAGATTCATATCTCATCAAGTATCATCGATGTTAGGCATCCAGTACCACGCGCTACGGATCGAACCTACATCCTCACGCATGTGCTCGCGCTCTGTCCCGACCTCGCACCCCCCTCTGTCCGTGCAAACCGTGAACCGACGGTTGAAGACCTCGAAGCACTCATCGTCGACGAAGGGTGCGGGCTACGCCCTGCGAGAAAGGGAGGAATCAGGCTCGAGGTCGACTCCCTTGAGCGAGGAGAAGGAGGGAATATTCCGCTTGTCTATAACTATGGGTAGGTTTCAATGTCAACTCAGAGTCGCATCTCTAGCTCAGGTTGGTGCGCCCGCATGTAGTCATTCTGGAATGGGATTCCAGTCCTCCTGGGGATCCGCAAGCATCGCGTTGACGCTGCTTGAGGATGCTATTCACGGGGCGGAAAGTAAATAAGTGTATATACATCGGACGTAGATACGCGTGATCAAGAGAGGGGCTATTTTTTCCAAAAAAAGACCAGGCAGGGAATATTCTCAGCTGAGCTGACGACGGGTCACAGAGGGGCACAGCTTGTCTAACCACCACCACGACCGTGATGAGGGTACTCCATCTGCTGCCTCTCGTCTTCCTTTCCACCGTCCTTGCGTCTTTTATTCCCGAGGCACAGGTCGTTCTTGGCGATGTCTTGCACCCCGTCCATGACGCGGTCAGTGGGCTGCCCAACTCACTCCAGTCCGGGTTGAACAACGTTGGTGCGAAAGTCCACAAGTGGATAAACGGAAAGACCTTTGTGCAGGAGCACGGCCTCATGTGTGAGTCTTTGAGCGGTGGAACGTGGTGGGTGGGCTGACGGGACACGCGCCACCTAGACGAGCTCGTCCAGCACTCCCACTTTTCTGACTATCAGCTGAGGATCACCGAGCCTACGCTCTGCGACCCAACCGTCAAGCAGTACTCTGGGTACCTCGACATTACCGACGACAAACACCTCTTCTTTTGGTCCGTTTCATCCTACCCGACGCTCCGCATCCGTCTGACGTGGTCGTGGCATGACTTCCCAGGTTCTTTGAAGCCCGAAACTCACCGGAAGATGCGCCTCTCGTTATGTGGCTTAACGGTGGGCCTGGCTGCAGCTCCTCGACGGGTCTGCTCTTCGAGCTTGGCCCCTGCCGCATCGCCGACAACGGCACCAGCACCACTCCGAACCCCTACAGTTGGAACACGAATGCTAACATTATCTTCCTCGACCAGCCCGTTGGTGTGGGATACTCGTACGTCGAGGACGGGAGCACCGTCAACACAAGCCCAGTCGCGGGCAAGGACGTCTATGCGTTCCTAGAAC
>JBBPNO010000164.1:0-45125 GCA_038090915.1 Boletus eberwhitei
CTGCTGCAGAGACACATCTCTCGGAAGCACTTCGGTCGCGCCCTACAGTGCTATTCTTCCACGGAAACGCTGCCACCCGTGCACTTCCCGTGCGCGTCCGGCAATACAGTGCCTTTACATCGAGGCTCCAAGCCAACGTATTAGCCATCGACTACCGCGGCTTCGCAGACAGTCAAGGGTCTCCGAGCGAACGTGGTCTAGTGACAGACGCACGTGCGGCCTTTGACTGGTTGATTTCCAATGGTGCAGCACCAGAGGATGTCCTCATCGTGGGTCACAGCCTGGGCACCGCTGTTGTATCGTCCCTTGCTGTATCCCTCTCCGAAGAAAAGATCCGATTCAGGGGACTCGTGTTGATGTCCCCGTTCACCTCCATGTATACCCTTGTGGATACGTACAGTGTATTCGGCCTATTCCCGGTCATGCTTCCATTGACTATGGTACCTCGCGCTGCCGGTGAGTACGTGTATTGGATACAAGCTCAAGAGCTGATCATTTCCAGAACTCTACAAGACATTCCTTCAACACAAATTCGATACATTGTCCATAATTACAGTGAGTCTCTCTCGTCCTCGCCGTATCGACCTGACCATTGAATGTGCGTCACAGAGTGTAAAGGTACCCGTGTTGATAGTACACGCGGAAAATGACTGGGATATATCTCACACACATTCAGACGCACTCTTTGATGCACTGATAGATCCTTTTCTGCCACCCATAGAGCCACTTCCACGCGAGCCGGGGTCGTGGACGGAAGAGCAGTGGGGCACATACCAGATGCAAATGGTGAGAAAGCGAGAGGCCCGCGAACGACTGTTGATCACGACGGACATCCCACACTTTGGTGTTATGGACACGTTCGCAGCGTCTGGCGAAACGATCGTGCTTTTGAAGACCTTAACAGGGTCCCATAATGAGGTTGGGACTTTGGAGGGCACCCAAGAGGTCATACGAAAGCTGTTCTCGTTGGCCTAACTCCCTCCCCTTGAGGATATTGGCTGGGAGCTTCTCTGAGGATACATACATACTACACACATCCTAGGATTCGTTTGAGGCTCCGGTGCAGGGTCCGGAGAATCTACTTGTCTTTACTCACACGTATACCTTTGTACAACATGATCACTATATCTTTGCTTTGGATGTTCGAACTCGTACAGGGGAATCGAATTCATGGATGGGCCTCCGATGCTAGTGCTTGTGTGATTGTCAAACAACTACGGCTGCGGAACGTAAAGATCGACAGACGAATGACTAGGTATTTCGTGCACGATTCGCGCAAGGGAGGCACAACGTACGTATGCTTATCGAACCCCGAGCCCATCATCGATTCAAACGGCTGGATCGTTCCCACTACACTTGAACAGTCAGAGCGAGCTGCAAATGTGCTACTCACACAAAGTACTTTCACGCGCGGCACATGCAAGGTTGGTCCAGGGTTTCGGATGACCGAGGGGGATATCCGGAGCTTTTCTCTTAGGGCGTGGAGGTGCGATAGGTGTGTTAAACAGGAGCACGACGGGTTCATTCAGGGAGGAGAACATTAATGCAGTCAGAGTGAGTCCGCTGGCTGCCGTCGTTTCGTTGCTGTATGACTAAGCGTGGCGGTGTGGATTTTGTGCGCCACAGCTGTGCTTCAGTCGCAGCCGGCATGTACTGTAGCTTCTGCGCACCCAACCATGGACACCATTCGTTTCGAGCAAGGGACTTCGAGGCACAGCGAATTACTGTGCAGCTCACCCCGAATGGTGACTACCCTGGGTACAATATTTGAACTCAGGAACTGCTGATGTAGTCCGGGAAGGGCCATTGGCACCTCAGTCGTATTTAAGGGGACGGTCGTTTCTTGCTGAGTTGTCGTCTGTCCATCCAGGTCTTGTCAACCGGCTTCGGCAACTGTCAACCGAATTAAAGAACGCTGGCGACAAATCCTTGTCCTAATGCTTGGAGGTACTGAGCATCATTCGACGCGGTCAGTGGAAAAGGCGGACGACAGCCACCGTGCGCTCGTGATGGAGCAAGACACAACTTCTATTGGTAATCCGGGGATGACCAGGTTCTGAGCGATTCCTCCAAGAGGGATTTTCTCAGCTCTGTGTAGCAACACATTCTGGACCGATCGGACCCTTCACGTTCCTTCCTATCCATGTGGTTGGCCTTTATGACACCCAGTATTCGGTTTGTCCTCTCGTCATACGTTCCTGCTCTCAGCCTGCTCATTCCACCGCCCAATTCAGATGGCCAATCCTGGCTTCCAGACATTCACGCCGAACAGGAAACCCATCACGGCGGTCATCAGGAACTACTCCGTCAGCTTTCCGTCAGGACAAACCACCCCTCCTGGTAGTCTTGTGTTGGAACGGCGGAAGACGTGCTCTCCCAGACGAAGCACGCGCACTTGGTTCAATTCGCACGTCACGCCACCCAAGATACCAACGAGCCCCGACTGATAGTGGAGTCTGTCTCGCCGACCGATTGACGACGCTTAAAAAAGTGACTCCTCCCCGTGGCGGGCTTGCATTTCCTCTCTACATCATCAGATGGCGACCTTGACGGGCGACAAATAACTCGCGGGCGTGTGGCCGTCCACATCGGTGCAGGTATGTTATTTGCAGGCTACGAAGGCGTCGTTTGTACGATGTGGTCGGGTCCATAAGCGACTCGCGTTGCGCCCCTGTGACCAAAGACGTATACGAACAATTTTTTCCGGACAGGCCCAGCCCTGGATTATCTGGAGGCTGCACGGGCGTTGCATGATGCTGTCAAACGTCTCTGAGAAGCAACGCACAATTCATCGAGTGGCTTTCGTTCATCCAAGTAGGACTCTGAACACTGCCGGGTATGGATGTCCTTGTGACTTATGTGTCGCGTCATATGGAAGTATATTCGGGCTGTATACGTCCTTTTCACACCAAGTCGTCGCCAATGTCAAAGGCTTATGTGGCGCCCAATGCTCCCGCCCGCCGATTCGCCGCCCCGCGTTTGATACTAGACCACCTATGTTGAGTCTGTTGCACTCAGCCAATTGAAATCAGCGATGACCGCTTATCAATACACTCTTTGACGCCGTGGTGGTGCGCGTCGCTGTCCATGTGGCGTCGTCCAGGCGCTCATTTGTCCTACGTGGTTGTCGCGGAAGGCGACACGGACGAAATTGGCACAATACCCCGGGGAACGCGTGCAAGATAAACAGCAACTACATCATACAGTGCAGCTTGCGAAAAATCTGTATGCCTAGAGTGAACGAATCCCCTCAAAGATATGTAGAGAGATTATTACCAGTCAGTACATCATGGATGGGTAATGTTACTCTCACGCTCGTTCAACCCGCATCGAAGCTGCGCTAAGTGAGAATGAGAGGCCCGTCTATTCATCTCCTGGAGAAGCTTCCCACTTCCACCCGTCCAACCAGCATGCGTCTCGTTCCCTCCGAGTCAGTGAGCAACACCGTCATGTGGGCAAGTCCTATACAAGTCGTCCCATCCATTCAAACTGGGACTTTGCCAAGGGACGACGACGATCCCGTGGGCATGTACTGCGGACCAGTTTGACGTGTTGGCTCCATCAAATGGCAGGGCCGTGGGGGTTGCGATCGGACGCGCTCATTCCCCATCATGGCATTACTGGACGGTCGTCCTTACAGGGACTCTTTGGCACGGTGATGGCGAGCGTCGCTGTGGCATGGTCCTGGCTTCTGTCTTAATACTACACAGCTGTCACGGGACGACGAGACGCGGGCGGAACTGGCGGGGTACCACAGGGACAAAGCGTGGCAGCAGGGCGTCTAAATAGCAGTCTTATCTGAGTATCCAGCCAGAGGTACTAGTAATTTACAAATACTGGACATGATCGCAGTCACGTTCATTTATATCGTGTGGACCAGGAGTGTACATGGAGGAGGAATGGGAGTGGACGATAAGAGCTGCCAAGTTTTTTATTTATCCTGGGCCAGCGAATCAGCATTAGGAAACGGAAACATTAATGACGCACCCAATGTAGTCATGTGTACATTATAATAATGCAGGTCGTGTGACATGAAATTTCGATCTTCAATAGGACTCTACCCCATACAAGAGGGTGGTGATTCGGAATGCCGTTACACGAATATCTGAATGACTTGCTCGGTTTCCGTTAGCATTATCATCTGTAATTACCAGGTTCGAGTCGGAGTGAGCGCTGCCCATTGGCAAACGGCGCGACAGGTCGTGTGAGCATGATTGAGTCAAGCAGGCGCTTGCAAAGGGTCGTCGCACATGGTTGCGGTCAGATTAGACCATAAAAGACACGCTCGAGAGATGTGCTTTGGCATAAATACCTTGGACTCCACTCACTTCCCTCCGCTATCAACGCGGTCTCCTCATACCCACTGGCAATGGCCTCCAATAAAACGAAACCAGCAGATGTTGTCAACCCAGGCATACTCTCGCGCGCCCGGACATTCTTTGCTGTCTTGGGTGGTGCCTATGTCTTCGTTGTACTGCTCCTGCTGGTTCCGTACATTCAGTCCCAGTGAGCAGGATCGACAGTTTTACCCTGGATCATCTAGATAGCTCATGCTGGAGTTGCGATCGAAAGTCTCATATATATGAATGCATTGAAATTGCCATGGGATGCACGCTTCGATGCACCAGAGCGATACGGTTTGGCGCGTACGTCCTCTAATCCCGATTCTAATGGCAGCCTGCTGATTCGAAGGCGCTCGCAGTCGGAAAGACTTTCAACTTCAAGATTGCCACCCCGGATAATCACACCCTCGGAGCGTGGTTCGTTCTTTCTGACGATTATTATCATTCATTACCTTTCCCTCCGTCACTCTCTGCTGCAGAGACACATCTCTCGGAAGCACTTCGGTCGCGCCCTACAGTGCTATTCTTCCACGGAAACGCTGCCACCCGTGCACTTCCCGTGCGCGTCCGGCAATACAGTGCCTTTACATCGAGGCTCCAAGCCAACGTATTAGCCATCGACTACCGCGGCTTCGCGGACAGTCAAGGGTCTCCGAGCGAACGTGGTCTAGTGACGGACGCACGTGCGGCCTTTGACTGGTTGATTTCCAATGGTGCAGCACCAGAGGATGTCCTCATCGTGGGTCACAGCCTGGGCACCGCTGTTGCATCGTCCC
This sequence comes from Boletus eberwhitei, assembly GCA_038090915.1. Lineage (NCBI taxonomy): Eukaryota > Fungi > Basidiomycota > Agaricomycetes > Boletales > Boletaceae > Boletus > Boletus eberwhitei. Next base: position 5,120 of record JBBPNO010000164.1, read on the forward strand.
TTGCTGTATCCCTCTCCGAAAAAGAGATCCAATTCAGGGGACTCGTGTTGATGTCCCCATTCACCTCCATGTATATCCTTGTGGATACGTACAGTATATTGGGCCTGTTCCCGGTCATGCTTCCATTGACGATGGTACCCCGCGCTGCCGGTGAGTACGTGTATTGGATACCAGCTCGGGAGTCGGGAGCTGACCATTTCCAGAACTCTTCAAGACATTCCTTCAGCACAGATTCGATACATTGTCCATAATCACAGTAAGGCTCTCTCATCCCTCGCCATATAGACCCTGACCATTGAATGTGCGTCATAGAGTGTCAAAGTACCCGTGTTGATAGTACACGCGGAAAATGACTGGGATATATCTCACACACATTCGGACGCGCTGTTTGATGCACTTATAGATCCTTTTCTGCCCTCCATAGAACCACTTCCACGGGAGCCGGGGTCGTGGACGGACGAGCAGTGGGGCACATACGAGAAGCAAATGGCGAGAAAGCGAGAGGCCCGCGAACGACTGTTGATCACGACGGACATGCCCAACTTTGGTGTCATGGACACGTTCGCAGCGTCTGGCGAAACGATCGTGCTTTTGAAGACCTTGACAGGGTCCCATGAGGTCGGGACACTGGAGGGCACCCAAGATGTCATACGAAAGTTGTTTTCATTGGCTTAACTCCCTCCCCTTGAGGATATTGGCTCGGAGCTTCTCGGAGGATACATACTACACACGTCCTAGGATTCATTTGCTCCGGTGCAGGGCCCGGAGAATCTACTTGATCCTACTCACACACACACCTTTGTACAACATGATCACTACATCTTTGCTTGGATGTTCGAACTCGTACAGCGGAATCGAACTCAATTTATTTACCCACAAATTCATGTATTTCGGTCCAGGAGATAAGATTCCTCGCGTGAACGTCGGATAGTGCCTTCACGCGCGACACATGCAAGGTTGGTTTTCGGATGATCCGTAGACGAACGAGACCTCGCATATATACGCGTTGGTAAGACGTACCTACCGAATCGACTGCGGTATAACAGGACGCCGCAGACGAATTGACAGCAAATGTGCCATCAATAACGAAGCAAATCTCTCAACCTCCTTTTGCGCATCTTTTCAGCGCACACCAACCGTCTTCTCATCCACGTCCTGCATAAGGTACCCCAGTCGCCCTGGTAAAAGAAAGTACAGATTCAAAAGAAAAAGGAGACGGGTCCGTTAGTAATCGAATCTCGAAAAAAGAATTTGAGGCGTACATGATATTGACGTCCAACACTGTGACCGAGTTCGGGAGACTGGCAATGTGCACGATCGTCTGAGCGACGTGCACTGGGTCAAACGTCGGCTCGACGACGCGGCGTCCGTCGGGCTGTAACGCGCCGAGGGTGTGTCCGGCTGCCATACTCGTGTGTGCGTTTCCTGTGCGTCATTCATAATTGGGTGTGAGCACAATCGTCAACCTCGGACGGCCCGTAAATGGGGATGGGGGGACGGGGGGAGAAGGGTGTGGAAAGGACGAGACGGGCAACCGCGGGTACGTACCGATGTCGATTTGGGTCACGGAGATGTCAAACTTGCGTCCTTCGATGGCACTGGACTTGGTCAGGCCCGACACGGCGTGCTTGGAGCACGCGTACGCCGCAGAGAGGGGTCGCGGGACGTGCGCAGCGAGCGAACCGTTGTTGATGATTCTGCCTGTCGCGGAAACCAAGTCAGTTGAGTGATACGTCGGATATGGTCTTGAGGGGGGAGCAACGACACGGAGAAGAGTGTCGTGCGACGCCCGTCTGAGATGCAGAGCCGATGGGCGGTTTGCGTGTGGATGTCGTATCACTTACCTCCCGTGGGTGTCTGCGACTTGAAGATCCTGAATGCTTCGCGGGTACAGAGGAATGATGCGACGAGGTTCACGTTCACGACGGACGTGAAAAGCTCGAGTGGCATTTCCTCGATCGGATGCGGTTTGTCGGATCTCCCCGCATTCTAAGTTCGCAATCCCAAGTCAGCCAAGGGAAAGAAAAGAAGGGGCGACAATACGCCACAGCGACGTACGTTGAACAGCAAGTCGAGCCTACCGAATCGGTCGATTGTTTGCTCAAAGAGACGCTTGACGAACGCTTCGTCGGTAATGTCACCGTCCAGAAGGAGACACCTCTCGGGATCTACACAGGCGGCTTTCGTCTCTTGCAGCTCAGGCAGACGTCGTGCCGTCAACGTCAGACACCATCCCGCAGCTGAAAGCGCGACCGCGGTGTGCCTCCCAATACCTATGTGTCATGTGTAATGTCGTGCGTTTCGTGGACAGCTAGTCAGCACGGCCCGATTGTTAGCGACATGGGACGTACCAGCGGAAGCGCCAGTGATGATCGCTACCTTTCCGGTCGACATTGCACCTGCGAGACTGCTAGTTCTTGAGAGTATCGGAAGGAATCTGGGTCCACACCACGGCGGGTTCGAATGTATCACCGCGACCAGAGTGACAGTCCGCGATGCCATGTTGCGGAGGTCCGCCACGGATACCTTACGAACGACCGGAGGTGCACATGACCATGGCAAAGATAACGCGTTGATCAGATGAGTGGACAACAGAACTGAGTAGTTCACGGTGTGAGTGTAAATCAGTGGTCTTTTCTCACCCGGAGACAAAATTCTATGCATGGACATGGCGGCCGATCGAGAAGTCGAATGCGAGGATGGTGCATTCATGATATTAGTGCGTGCGTGAATAAATAGGGCATCCCCATACACTTGCTAATCAGCTAGGCATGGAAAACCGGCAGGAACGGTACGGATCTAAGTTTGTTCGATAGTGCATCACTCATGTCAGCAGCGTCCCTATGCGCCATTGCGTAGAGCGCACCGGGCGCATGGAGATGTAGGGCGGACCGCTCGGAGCTAGGTCTCCTCGTAATTGTCCAACGGTATCATAGTCCAGCCTTGGAGCATAAGGGGTGGTCCGAGTATAGTCAACCAGTGACAACCACACGGAACGCCATCCGGTCAACTACTCGGCTGTGCTACTCCCACGACTCTGTGTGCTTGTCCTCGCACTTTCCGATGAAAATTGCTTCTCGCCATGATTTGTCGGTGATAGTTACCACTGAATAGAAAAATGAGATGGCTCACAGCCAGTACAAAACCGTCCGTCGAGTCAGCATGTCCGCTCAATCGCCGATCGGCCCGTTCTTTCGACAATTCCACGAGCGGGATATCCGTAGCATTTATCTTGGAGCGTGGAGGTGCGATAGGTGTGTTAAACAAGAGCATGACGGTTTCATTGAGGGAGGAGAACATTAATGTCTGAGAGTCTGAGTTAGAGTCAGTCCCCGTCGTTGTGACTAAGCATGGGTCACACCTGTAAGAGTGCTTCAGTCACAGCCACCCTGGCTTCTCCGCTCGGTACGCTATCTTCCTCATGGACATCTTTCGTGTCAAGCAAGGGACTTCGGGGCACAGCGAATTACTGTGCAGCTCACCCCGAATGGTAAGTACCCTGGGTACAGTATCATGAACTCAGGCGAGCTGCTGATGCTGGTCCGGGAAGGGCCATCGGCAGCTCTCGACTTGGCGAACTTGCGGCGGAGTGGCTTGAGCAAGGATGCTCACTCGTATGGGAACAGTTGTTTCTTGACGAGTTGTCGTCCGTCCGTCCAGATCTTGTCAGCCGAATGAGAGAACGCTGGCGACGAATTCTTGTCCTCATGCTTGGAGCAGACTCGAGGCGCTGAGCATCGTTCGACGCGGTTCCTTTGAACGGGCGGCCGAAAGTCACTGTGCGCTCGCGATGGAGCGAGATAAACTTATTTATGTGATTTGGGTATGACCAGATCTTGAACGATTCCTCCTCCAAAAGGAATTTTTCTCAGCTCTGTGCTGCAGCGCATTCTGGACCAAATGGACCCTTCCTATCCATGTGGCTGGCCGTTGTGATACCTAGTATTCGGTTTTGTCCTCTCGTCATATGTTCCTACTCTCAACATGCTCATGCTGCCCCCCATCCAGCAGTGATCTCAAAGTCCGCGTTCTAGCCATCCCTTAGCCACATTCAGATGGCCAATCCTGACTTTCAGACATTCACGCCGAGCAGGAAACACATTGCGGCGGTCATCAGGAACTACTCCGTCAGCGCAAGCCATCTTGTGTTGAAACGGCGGAAGACGTGCTCTCCCAGACGAAGCACCCGCACTCGGTTCAATTTATATGTCACGCCATCCAAGATGTCGATATCCTCTCTACATGTTCAAATGGCGATCGTGACGGGCGACAAATTACTCGTGGACGTATGGCCGTCCACATCGCTGCAGGTATGTTACTTGCGGGTTACGGAGGCGTCGTTTGTACGATGTGGTCCATAAATGACTCGCGTTGTACCTCTTGCGACCAAGGACATATATACGAACAATTTTTCCGGACAGGCGCAGCCCTGGATTATCTGGAGGCTGCGCGGGCGTTGTATGATGCCGTCAAACGTATTTGAGGAGGCAACGCACGATTCATCGAATGGCTTCCGTTCATCCAAGCAGCACTCTGAACATTGCCGGGCATGGATATCCTTGTGACTTTGTATGTCGCGTCATTTGGAAGTATATTCGGACTGTATGCGTCCTTTTCACACCAAGCCATCCTCAATGTCAAAGATTCGTGTGGCGCCCAATGCGCTCGCCCGCCAATTCGCATTTCATACTAGACCACACATGTTGAGTCAGCTGCACTCAGCCGAGGCCCAATCGTTACGCGTATACCGTAGATCTCATAATATGACTCGTATAACATTGAACGAACAACGAATGTCATACATGTGGCCCAAATTAGAATATACTTCAAGCTAGCAAGAATTCTCCAAGGCTCTATTCTAGGCAACAGGGAGCCCCACAAGTCTTTTACCACTTCGTCCGTACTTTCCAGAATGAGACCTCACGCCATCAGATTTCGAGGGTTGACCACCCGAGCGCTTCTGGTGGCTCTTTCCTGGATGATACTTCCCATCGTCAAACTTGGCATCGGGATGATATTTTCCATCGTCGAAGCGCCTCTCATGGTCCTTCCCAGGGTGATACTGACCGTCGTCATATTTGGAGTCGGGATGGTACTTGCCGTTATCGAACTTGGAGTCGGGGTGGTATTGACCATCGTCAGAGCGCCTCCCGTGGTCCTTCCCAGGGTGATACTGGCCGTCGTCATACTTTGAGTCGGGATGGTACTTGCCATTATCGAACTTGGAGTCGGGGTGGTATTGACCATCGTCAGAGCGCCTCCCGTAGTTCGTCCCAGGGTGATACTGACCATCGTCATACTTGGAGTCGGGATGGTACTGGCCGTCATCGAACTTGGAGTCAGGGTGGTATTGACCATCGTCAGAGCGCCTCCCATGGTTCGTCCCAGGGTGATACTGACCATCATCATACTTGGAGTCGGGATGGTACTGGCCGTCATCGAACTTGGGGTCGGGGTGGTACTGACCATCGTCAAATCGCCTCCCGTGATTCGTTTCAGGGCGATACTGACCGTCATCAAACTTGGGATTGGGATGATATTGACCGTCGTCGTAGCGCTTCTGACGGCTCCTCCCAGAGTAATACCTCGCATCGTCATACCGTCGCCGCTTAATACCTCCAATTATAGAGGTGGCCGATGCTCCCGCATTTGTGGCGGTTGCGGTGCCCGTAGCGGTCGTTGTGTCCGTGCCAGTCGCGGTGCCTGCGGCGGTCGTCGTGTCCGTGCCAGTTGCGATACCCGTGGCGGTCGTTGTATCCGTGCCTGTTGCGGTGCCCGTGGCGGTTGCAGTCGTTGTGTCTGTACCAGTTGCGGTGCCCACGACGGCCGTTGTGTCGGTGGCGGTTGCGGTGCCCGTGGCGGTCGTGCCCGTGGCGGTCGTGCCCGTGGCGGTCGTTGGGTCTGTGGCGGTCGTTGCGCCAGTAGCGGTTGTGGTACCCGTAGCAGTCGCGGTGCCCGTGGCGGTCGTTGTGTCCGTGCCAGTTGCGGTGCCCGTAACGGTCGTTGTGCCCGTGGCAGTTGTTGTGTCCGCGGTCACAGTTGTGATGGATGTGGTAGTGCCTGTGCCTGTGAGTGACCCCACGATCCCCGTCACAGTACCCGCGGGATCTGATGATGTGGTCGTCGCTGTAGCGGTCGTTCCTGTCGCAGTCGCAGACGTGGTAGTTCCCGTGGCCGTGAGTGATCCCACAATTCCTGTCACAGAACCCGCCGCACCAGATGACGTCGTCGTCGTGGCAGAAGTTGTTCCCGTGGCCGTGAGTGATCCCACGATCCCTGTCACAGAACCCGCTGCACCAGATGACGTCGTTCCCGTGGCTGTGGCCGTGAGTGATCCCACGGGAGGATCTGATGCTGTCGTCGTCGTTGTTGCAGACGTGGTGGTAGTGGTAGACGGATCCTGCGTAGCTGAAAGCTCCACGGTCGAGATGATAGTAACAATGAGGCCCGATGTCGAGGTCGGGCTGGTGGTCTGAGGAGTGTACTGCCCGTTATTATACGTCGTCGTGGGGTACCCTGGGTGATACTGCCCGTCGTCGACGTAGGTAGAGCTGGGGGGGTCGGCCTGCGTCGCACTGACGCCCTGGGTCTCGGGAGTGTATTGCCCGTTGTTATACGTCGTCGTCGGGTATCCTGGATGGTACTGTCCGTCGTCGTACGTCGTCGTTGGGTATCCCGGATGGTACTGCCCGTCATCATAGCGAGCCTTGTGGACCCTGGCACGATGAAAACGGCGAGCGTGCCGGAAAGTTGATTCGCGCTACAGGGCTGCATGAACAAGGTGACGACATGAGAATAAATGAACCAACGTCTGTCATCATGCCGTTGGTGGCGGGACGCGCCGCCGCGACTGCGAGGCAAAGAGCGAGGAGAAGGGTGAAGCGAGAATTGAGTTGGACCATGACGATAGAAATGTGGATAATGAATGTGAAGACGCTAGTGATAGTGATGATGGAGGAAAGATGGGGTGAGGGAACAACACGGCGGAAAGGGGGGGAGCTAGATTATATACCCGCGAGGAAGGCGGCAGACCGATGGCGGATGACAGGATGATGTCATAGGAATGCACCCAGCGTAGACGATTAGCTGGCGAGCTGCGAGTGGGGGTGCCAAATGCCAGCATGTTCGGCGCCATACAGACATTTGGAATGCCGTTGAGCACATGAAACTGGCAGTAATAGCATCCTCGGCCCTCGGCTGCGTTCTTTAGCTCCCATCCCTTCAATCTGGAATCGTACATCTGGGCAAGACACACAATCGACGATTGGGTTCCTGGAATCGTTATACCGGAACCGTCCTTACAGGTTGTTTATTCCGTTTTCCGTCCCATACTCTTTTTTTTGCGTGGTCTTGTGCGGGGTCAATGATCAACACTCTCCTTATCGTAGCGTATAGATCTGGACCTGTCCAGAAATCCGGCTTCGACTCGAAAGATGAATACACAATCCGCAAGGTTCCATTGAAGCGAACTGGTCCAAAGACAAGGACCATAGAAGGCGACAAGATCGTCGAGTCTGGACACAGCCCATTTGCATCGTGATATGTAAGCCATCTAGAGTAACGCTGATTGAGCCTGGTACCCATTTTCCGATATATGCGTGAAATGTCAGATTCCTTGCCACACCGGTGGTCCCGAGGCTCGTATTGCTACCTTGCGTGTATCATAGAACATGATTAGATACTATCCCCCGCGCTACCACGTGTATAACCTGCTTACCTCTGGTAGAATCGGGCATTCCCATGTCATGTTTATTTCGCGCTTTATACCCGGCCCGGTCACTGACGAGTCCAGTTCTACCTCGAGCCTAAATCAGAAACTACTTACATGGGCTCCGAAAGTCCATACTTCTAGCCTGGTAAGCACAGCGAACGCTTCACAATCCGAAAGGAACACAAGCACGAGTATAAAAGTGACTCACAGTGCCGAGGTGTCCATTTTACTTCAGCAACCGCTCTCGATAAATCGCTCTCGCTGGCTGGTGACAGCAAAACCCATCCGCGCAGTTTGCACGACCGTGAACACTATATCACGTCATTATTAATACCTCTACCAACAAAACATAGCCCACCTTGTCGAGACGGTTTTGATTTCCGCGTCATGTCTTCTGGAGCAAACGGTCACCGTCGAATACAAAGGGTCTGAGTCGTGAGTCGCGACTGTCTTGCTCTCGCCAAATGTTACGTAACCTGGCCATGGCAGTCAATACGCATCCAAGGGCCACAAAAACACTCCGAGGTCGTACTGTATCTAGTTTATCTCTATACAAATGTACATGGTCGTACACGCCTCACAATCATGATCCAGATTTTCGCTTCTCAGTATCGACACTCGCATCGCGCCACTGCTTACCTTTGTAAACCACAAGTACATAATATCATCAGTTCCGCTAACAATATGATCAAAGCCTGCACGAGGTGTATCATAGGCTACCATCACCGATAGCATCCTGAACGATACCTGAGTGCCACATGAAGCATCTGTGCGGCACAGACTCACCTGTGATAGTGCTTAAATTTCTATGGCGACAAGCGCTGTTGGCGGCGAACCACCGACCAACATTGGCGTCAACGATGTATATCCATCTAAACATCCACAAAATGATCTGACGAAGACAGAGGACAACGTGGGCACGACGTACATCGAAAAGAAGCCAGACAAGAAGAGCATCACACAAATCGCTGAGATGTGCACGTATTGTTGGCAAACCCAGACATACCCGATAACAGCGGACGGGAACCCCCACATCGCCAGTTTCGTACTTTCTCGTCTCCACGTCACCTTTCGGCGTTTGTACTCCGGGAGTCCCATCCTCTCACCAACAGGTTGTTCTCATTTAACACCATTTTCTTGCGCGAGCTTGCGTTCCTGCATACGTGTCTTCGAGACATTTTGGTACGTCAAACTCCGTTTCATCCTGAACGCATCCTTGGGCACATGTCACTCTCAAACAATACTTGATGGGCTGCTCACTTTTAGGTAGTGTTCTCCTTGATGATTACTTATCTGACAGACCTTGAACACTATCATCAATTGGGAGTTGGAAGACAGCGGATCACAAACGAAAGAGCTACCTAGCTGCCTGAAACCCTCGTATGCCAATAGCAAGACCTATGGTCTTCGAAGATGGCCGAGGCTACTGTAAACAACGTAATGGAGAATAAGTAGACGAGCTGACAACAATCAGTATACTTACGAGGAGCATGACATAAAAACATGACGGGCTTCCCTCCCTTTGATCTCGCTCACCGCGCTCCATAGGAGAGGAAAGCTACCTTCAGAGGCGGTTGCGTATAACTCCTGTTCGATCTGAGAGTTTGCAGCTAATATATAGTTTGTTAAGCACCAGTGCCTCGAGAGAAACAACCACTCACGGATCTGAATGTTGTTGCATACAGTAAACCTGCAATCAAAGAACCCCCTGAGATGACGAACAAGATCACATTCTTCAGTTGATTGGTGTTAACCACGCTCACTCATACGTGCCAGAATGACAAGCCAACTTTCTGGTGTTCGACCAAATCCGTGGATCATCCTCCACAGATGTATGTTCGACATCAAGCTTGATTACATCTTCTGGAGGCGTCGATGAGGTAGGCGTCGCGTTAGAAGATGCATCCTCACCCATGGGAACGGCGTCAGCAGGGGCGTCAGTGTGTTGTTGTGAACCTGGGTCATGGGTCGTGGTCCGTGAACGGCGTGAAACGGGAACGGTCATCGGAGAACTGGGAACACCCAACTTTTAAAACTCTTGCAGACTATACATTGGAAGCTGGGCCAGGCATCTCAGGCGAGTCATATCCCTCCAGTGTGGATGGAACGGCAACCCTATGAAAAGCTACGAGCACTTGAGTGGGAGTTAGTTCAGCGGCCGATCGCCGATCTAGCTCCCATCCAAGCTACCGTGGCCATATGACAAGAAAAATACGGCTGGCTGATCCTCGAAACATACCAATAGGCAGATGATATCAGGAATTGGACAAGTTGTAGCAGATAGCACCTGGACTTGAAAAGCAGTGATCACTGGTCGATGCGTAAAAAAATTAATTGACCAGCCCTGTAGGAAATACCTCCGGAGAGCTGGGCTCTGAGCCAATCCACATAGAAAGCTCAAATGTTGGCCCCGATAAAATGGTATCATCGTGAACAGAAGGAGCTTCGAGGAATGCCACTTCACCCGAGCAGCGCAGTGCAAGCTCCCCGTGGATATCAAATCGATCAAAGGCAAAGACAAAACGCCTTTACGCTCGTACGAGAATGAAGATTTGTCTGCCCAGGGAACGAGGCTACATCAAGGATATGACCAGCCAATTGACTGGGTCGAGGTTAAAAAAGGAGAAGGAAAAAGGACGTGCTGGTGGTCGCTGCTTTGCCATCGGCATTTTCCGGGTAAGCCTGCGCAGTTTAACATATCTTCCTTATGTAGGTAAGTGACTAAATCGGGAGTGATGCTGAGTCAGGCGGGGCAGGGTACTCCCTTAAAACTCAAAATTGAAAAGACGTTATGACTACGCCGGTGTCAATACATATCCAGGGGGGGAAAGAACGCTCGAATGTTTTGACGAGGTCGCATCTAATTGATCTCTATGCAAATGTACATGACAGTAATACAGAAATCATGATCCAGATGTTCGCTTCTCAACATCGATACTGGCTTCGCGCCATTGCTTACCCTTGTAGAGCACAAGTAATATCATCAGTTCCGCCAACAACATCAAACCCGCCCACAATGTATACAGGCCTCCGTCACCGATAGAATCCTGGATTACACGTGAGCGCGAACCGAAGCATCCGTGCGGCACAGAGACTCACCTGTAATGGCACTGCAATCTCTGCAGCGACAAACGCAGATATACCGCGGAAAGAACTGTTGGTGGCGACTGCACTAGACGATCGACCAACATTGGCATCAACGATATATGCTAATGTACTGGCATATATCCATCTAGACACCCACAAAAAAAGTCAGACGAGGACTGAGGACAACGTGGGGTACGACGTACATCGAAAAGAAGCCAGACAAGAAGAGCATCACACAAATCGCTGAGATGTGCACGTGCTTTTGGCAGACCCAGGCATACCCGATAACAGAGGGCGGGAACCACCACATCGCAAGTTTCGTGCTTTCTAATCTCATCTGACCATTCCACCGTTGAGATAATTGACAAATGCGTGTTCGAGTAGCCTACCTCTGGGTAGCTGACCCCACCATTCGCAGCCTTGAGACGAGCAAGTGTTCTGTCAGACCATCGTCCGCCCAAGATGCTCCCTGCCATGCACCCTACAGGAGAGCCAAATACCGGAGTGAGCGATATCACTTGCTCGAGACATTAATGTACAAACCGATTCCATAGGCGAGTAGCACCAGTCCAGTCGTCATGGCGTCATAATTATAATAGAACGATAACGTTCGTGCACAGGTGTATGTGATGCTGAAACTAAATGCGAACAAAAGTCCTGCAAGAACCCCCAAGTCGGGATTGATTGCCAAGGCGAACGTTGTAGCACTCACCAGAAGGTATCAGAATAGCAAGATTATTTTTACGGGTTAGAATTCGTAAAAAGGGAGGGAATGGATTAACATCCGCAATCGACAACTTGACTTCTTTCAGTGCCGAGGCGACCACAGGTTGCGCTTCCACGTCACCTTTCGGTGTTTGTACCCCGGGAGTTCCATCTTCTGACGTCTTCTTCTCACTGACACGTTCTCTTCGTGTGGCATCCTTTTCTTGCCCGAGCTTGCGTTCCTGTATACGTTTCTTCAGGACATTTTGGTACGTCAAACTCCGTTCCATCCTGAACGTATCCCTGAACAGGAACAAGAACGCTGAGAACATCACGCCTCCCCATATCGCCAGAAACCAAAACACCGCACGCCAAGTCAATCCCTGAGTGAGCCCGCCACCAAGGATAGGGCCAATGGAAGGACCCAAGAGTGGTGCAGAGTAGTAGATGCCCATCATGGTCCCTCGTTGATGCGGTTCATAAATGTCTGCGAGTGTTGCAGCGCCGATGGCCATCACAGCGCTCGAGCTAGGTGAATGAATTAGGATATAGAACAGAACAGAACATGAATGAAAGAGCCTACCCAGCTGCCTGAACCACTCGCATGCCAATGACAAGGCCTATGGTCTTCGAAATTGCTACGATGACAGAGCCCACCGTGAACAATATAATGGAGAATAAGTAGACGAGCTGACAACAACACATCAGTATACATACGGCGAGCGTGAGATGAAAACATTACGTACTTTCCTCCCTTTGATCTCGCTGACCGCACTCCACACGAGAGGAAAGTTGCCTTGGACAAGGATGAACATGGATAAGCTCAAGCTAATTTCCGAGGCGGTCGCGTGCAATTGCTGTTCGATCTGAGAGTTTGCAGCTAGTGTTTCGATCAGTAAGCCTTGATTATCCTTCGAGGGAAACAATCACCCACGATTCTGAATGTTGGCGCATAAACCTGCAATCATAGAAGCCCCCGAAACGATGACCAAGATCACATTCTTCGATTGATTGGCGTTAACCGAGTTCGTGCCCACGGCCTGAATAACAAACCGACCTTCCTGGTAGTCGACCAAATCCGCGGATCATCCTCCACGAGTGCGTGTTCGATGTCAAGTTTGATTAGATCTTCGGGAGGCGTTAAAGGGGTCGGCGTGGGCGTCGCGCAAGAGGATGCATCCTCGCCCATGGGAACGGCGTAGGCCGTGGTCGTCGTTGTGATTTGGCTATCGGGAACGTAGGTCATGATTCGTGAACGTCGTCAAAACGGGAACATGAGGGTCGGAGTTGGAGACACCCAGCTCTTAAAAGCCGTGGACCGGTCTCACAAGCGAGGCATGTCTCCGGAGTGGATGGAACGGCAGATTAGTCAGAGGCTACGAGCACTTGAGTGGAAGTTAGTTCGGCCGCCTATCGCCGATCTAGCTCCCATCCAAGTTACCGTTGCCATATACAATAGGAAAATCAGGGCCGGCACATCCTCGAACTGTACCGAAGGGAATACCAGCAACGTGGATGGGTTGTAGCAGATAGTACCTGGACTTGCAAGAACAGTGATCAATGGTGAGATGCCCAAGTCAAAATTTGACCTAACCATAGGAGTAACTCCTTCGGAGAGCCGGGCTCTGAGTCAACTGTATAAAAAGCTCAAGTCCGGGGGTAAATTTAGATTTCGAGCATCTGCGCATGAAATATCATCCGAGGAACACTTTTTTCCCGACTCGATGTCATACATTACCTGCAGCTGACTCGCCAACAAATCGGCATCAGGGTCATGACCCCCGTCAGCTACAACCCCGAAATTGTCGTCATGGACTGGCGCTGAGGCGAACTGTTACAGCACCAAGAACATTTTAGCATATAACTCGAACATGGCAATAACCTTCCATGATCGTTCACCCCAGATCGGCCCAGATGAGGTGGTACCATCTTGTTGGATTTAAATAAGCGAGATAACGGTAAATCTAGGGCGAGGCTTGGGCGTAAAGCACGGTCGGCCGACGCAGGCCAGCTTGAATACAAATCTTATGACTCTAAACTCGGTTAGAGCTGCCACCCGAACTGTCACGGTCTGCAGAGCACATACATAAGTTATCACGAGGCTAAGGCATACACCGTCTTGAAGGAATACCATGTCAAAAAAAATGTTTCAGCCTCGCAGTGCAATGCAACCCCCCGTTGACATAAGATCGGGGAAAGGTCAAGACTTCCACTCGTACGAGAATGAAGATTTATCTGCCCAGGGAATGAGGCCACATCGGAGGTATGAAAGTTTCCTCGACAAGCCAATTGACTGGGTCAAGGTTAAAAAAGCAAGAATGACTGTGGTTCTCGCTACTCTGCCGAATCGGCATTTTCCGGGTGTCGTCTCGGTACTTACTTCCCAGTTCTTTCGACATACAACTATGTTTAATCAAGTACAAGAAACCTACTGCATAATAACGCATTCAACGGAAAGAAACTGAACTACAAATGAAGAAGGCAAGAGATGAAGCACTGATTCATACGATCCACCGTAACACGAAAAGTTCCGAAACAGGCACAAATCTGCAAGGCGGCGGGATAATCAAAGCGTCATGGTGCTGGTGGAGGGTGCAGAAGGATCGAGTTCGGGTGCAGTCACGACATCCTGCTTCGCGCGACGCCCTTTCTTCCTTGACTTCACTAAATAACGGATCATGTCGACATCAATGACCCCCATCAGGACTGTCGTACATAGAGACCTACAGCGACGCTTCAGCCTTTTCTCCTCCCCCTCCTCTTCCTGACGTTCGCACCCACGTCCCTTCGCCTCAGCTCCGAGGTTCAACAATCGACGAGCACACACATCGCAGTAAACGCAGTCGGCTGACATGGCAGGTTTATTAGACCAATATTCTTGGGTGATCCTCGAAACGCCTTTCACGAAGACGGCGCGGGACTTGTCACGGCGCGTCGGACACTTGTCCAACGCGTGTTCGAACGCGACGAGTGCGTCAGGAGACATCTCGTCGAATCCTGCTTCTCGGAGGTAAGCGGGGAGGGCGTTTTCGAGCGTAATGTCCTTGTTCGAGAGAACGAGGTCGTTGATGGCGCGTTCGATGTTGGTGCACATGGTGGCACTGGAAATGAGGAGGACTGAGAGGGTGGGGTGGACAGCGGTGGGGTGCCCGGTCATGTTATATACTTGGCGAGGCATATACTGTACATAAGCTTACGGACAAAGACTTGTGTCAAGCAACGTCGCCACTTTGCAGGGACCACTCCGAGTGGCTCATACAGTCTGCTTTAACTCGTACGTGTCCTGAAATGCCCATAATGTTATTGAACGGGTCGATCTCAGATATAGAGCATCCTATGGACGGATGTCAAGTTTGAGAACCTTACCAGTCGGCGTCGAGGACCGCGACAGATTCGATATTTACGTAGTACCATGGGATTCATTGTGCATACCCTACAACAAAGAAACTTGTATAAATCGGCCGGTAAATAAAAACGGAAACAAAGTAACCACGATTCTTTGCAGCGATCCCGCACCAGTAAGCCGTAATGGTTTTTGACCACAGGTGCGGAACCCTCATCAGGTGAATCAGTGATGGTTGGTTCGTTGAAACAAACATGCATAAGCGATCGGAGAATACATACAGCCCACAGACAACTCGACAACTCGTCTAAAGCCTCATACACTTTTCAATCCATACCTTTCACTCCAATCATGATACTTGCTCATTACCTCAGGCGTAATCTGCTTTCGAATCAACCGTGCGGCTTCCTCGAAAGCGCTCTGCGGGACCTGACAAAAACGTGATCAGAAGCTCTACGAATGATCGGAGAACGATCCATGGTCTTACATGCGGTGCATGGATATCTTTTTGCATCGTCAACAGCGCAGCTTCTTGACAGAGCGCCGTAATTTCCGCCCCACTACAACCATCCGTCTGGGTTGTTTAGGTCAGAATGGATATGCCCGTATCAAGCGATACGAACCATAGCAGCGATTTTGGTAACGTCGAACCCAGGTTCGACGCTCATCTTCTTGGTTCGAATACGCAGGATCTCCTCCCTGCCCTCTTGGTTTGGTGGGCCAATGAACAGGATGCGATCGAGGCGACCAGATCGCATCAACGCAGAATCCTTGAAAAAGGAAACAAGCATTAAGAAATGATCACAAAATTATGCTGAGCGGTGATCTCACCATAACATCGGGTCTGTTGGTAGCCGCAATGATGGTGACGCCGATCAGTTCTTGCACGCCATCCATCTCGTTCAACAAGCTCGTAAGCACGCCCTCATGAGACGACACACCCCCTCCCTCCGAGTCGGATCGAGAAGTGCCGAGTGCGTCGATCTCATCCTACCACAATGGGATGAGTCAACAACCATGTAACGTGTATGCGGAAAAGGGACAAACAAAGAATATGATGGATGGCGATGCTGCACGAGCCTTCCTAAATATCTCACGCACTGCTCTCTCGGATTCACCGACGTACTTGTTCAGGAGCTGAAGAAGAGGTGAGGTGTCGTACGAGAGATAGTCTGATCACCTGCCTCAGGTCCCTTTACAGCCACAAAGTTGACACCGCTCTCTGTTGCACAAGCACGTGCAAGGACTGTCTTACTACAACCAGGTGGTCCGTAGAGGAGAAGTCCCTTGGGTGGTCGTACACCTAGCCTCTCGAAAGCCTCAGGATGAAGCAACGGCCACTCGACGGCTTCACGCAGTTTCTGTATAGCAGTCGCTTGTCCGCCAATATCAGAGTACCTTACGGGTGGTGTATCCAGGAAGACAGATCGCATGGCAGAGGGGCGAACGTTTGGCAAGGCATCAGAGAGGTCTGCAATGGTGAGATACAGAGAGGGAGTGATCCCTGCTTCGATAGAACCCAACGACGCATTTGCATTCACCCATCGCTTGATTGCAAGTGTACCGGCTTCGCGAACGACTGCGCTCAAGTCGGCCCCAACATACCCGTGCGCACGACCCGCGAGAGCACGGAGGTCGGCCTGCGATATGGAATGGGGAGTTTTAGCGAGTAGAACCTCCAAGATAGCACAACGTGCATCAGCATCCGGTACACCTGATATGGCACAGAAGCAAAAAAAAAAAAGAAGAAGAAGAATATCAATTTCATTGACCATATGATGCTGAGAAATTGTTGATGGCCTACCTATCTCGAACTCTCTGTCGAATCTTCCGGGTCGTCGGAGGGCGGGGTCGATTGCATTCGGCCGATTCGTGGTTCCGATAACCACAACCCTTTCAATGGTGCCACTGGTCGCTTCATCTTCCATCCCGTCCATTATTGTGAGCAAAGTCGCGACCACCCTCTTTTCAACCTCTCCACCGGCACCCTCCTCGCGTCGTGGGACCAGTGCGTCAATCTCATCCAAAACGACAATACAGGGGCTTTTGGCACGCGCATTTCGAAACACCTCTCGGAGTCGCGCTTCAGTCTCTCCATGATATGCCGACGATAATTCCGGTCCATTAATGATAATGACAGAAGACTTCGTAGACGCAGCTATGGCACGTGCCAGATGTGTTTTGCCTGTTCCGGGGGGGCCGTGGAGCAAGATACCCCGTGGTGGCTTTAAACCTAGATAAGCACGCAGAGGGTAAGCCGAATCATGAGCATTTCCGAGGAATGACTAACCAAAATGCGCAAACAACTCCGGCCTTGTGAGAGGGATCTCGATTAAATCGCGTATCTCCACAATCGTTTTGTTAAGCCCTCCGACCGTGGCATAAGCATCAGATGGTGTTGTTTGTTCAAGAGTCTCAATGTCTGGCTGGAAAGGCACGCATGTGCATCATACTCGAATCCCAAGTCTGGAAGATCCCATGATAGCCTACCTTGTGAGGATAGTCGACCTGATGATCTGTACTATTTTCCAGGATACAGACAGATGTATCCCAGCCTGCTGTCCACAAAAGGGGCTGGGAATGGAAGGAGAGCGACTTGACTTCTTCGGTAATGGAGCTGACAATGTCACCTATCTCGGGTGGATGTACTGAAATGGAATGGATAGAAAATCTTCGAGGTCGACCTTCATATACAACTTCCACAATCTGGGAAGATGTGATAAATTTGAGCCCAACTAAATTAATTTGAAATAGATTAGCATGCCAGCCACAACGATGGACCGTAGCGGCAGGTGTAGCACTTTACCAAGATGTTCCCGTAGCAAAATTGCAAGCCAATCTCTGCGTTTCCCAGAGTCAGGAGTGTCACCCTGAGTACACTTTGTTGGTCCTCTGGAAATTTCAATTTCCCGCAGACGAATGTATCCGGCTTCTTGCGCATCACGCAATGATGGCAGGAACGGGTTGTCCTTATTGTTGGCTTTTCCATGCAAGGGATAAATTTTGACCGGGTTACCTTCCTCAAGGCGCGCCGTGAGGAACAGCGAAGGAGATAACAAGATAACTGGAGGGAAGAAAAGCCCACGAGCACAGGATCAAGTTTAGCCACCCAATGACATGACCACCGTACGACGTGATACTTGCCATTCTGTGAAACGTCCGTAGACGGCCACAGGACCCCAACTGCGAAGTCCTGTCATCCGGGGGAAAATAAGTCTTTCGAAAATACGAATGGTGGCAGCGGCAACGGACTCCCAGTCCCGCCGTTTCTTACCTTTTTCGCACTACCGTTATCTCCCTGCGATAAGGCAATCACATCACCAGAACACAACTTGATGGCTTTCAGGCTGTCTGTATGGACGATAACGCGCTTCGCGCAACGCGATTCTCCTTCGACAGCCCCCGATAGCGAAACGGTGAATTTCGGGACAGACATTTGCCTCGTCAAAACCACCGAAGATTGGACCTGTATGCGTGTGTCGGAATGCTGTGATATTTCTGGAGTTTCCGGTACTTTCCCTGCGATTCCTGGTCACGCAAGGGCTGAGGCTGTAGCTGTAGCCTGTCAAGAAAGATATCTCCGCCCGCCAACCGTAACAAAAGGGGATGTCCTAATCAACAGGGCAGTGGTGTAGCTTCACGGATTACCGGAATGGACGTGGTTAAGATCATTGGATGATCCCACATGCTCAGAACTCGGAATGAATCCATTTGGTTCAAGTTACCCACCCACCTAGAGGTAGTCCACGGAATTTGCCGAGACACTTGTCACCGGAACTCCCACCATGTAAAGCACAGCAGACTATTATCGATATCAACGACAATATATCCCCCTAGCATATAAACCTGAGGGTACGTTATCATCCAACGCAGCTCGAGTGGGGACACCGGCGTTCTGGTGACGTTCAAGATCAATACCTATCGCAACGCTTCGCTGGCACGATGAAGTAGTTGGAGCATCAGAGTCCCGTTTCTGTATACCTCACGTCAGTCATCTCAGAGGTACATCCTGGCTAAACCCTATGATAAGCCGCAACGCCACAGACCAACGTTGCAACAACCGTCCTGCTCGGCCACAGTCATATTTCATGTCGAGATTTCCTAATCCGATCATTCAGATTTGTGGCAGGATATTGCGGCACGCCGTGACAACCACACCACTCCGCAAACTTCGTTTACCACGCGTCCCCCTCATGTCTATCCCAGAGGGTATCAGGCTGCCAGTGGGGAAACCTGTGGTGGTCCACAGCACCCACGTAGTGAAACTGGCCGAGTACCCCCTTGGATACGTGCCAAGGGATTTATGGCATACAACGCCTCGCTTTCCCCACACACTCTGTTCAATTCCGCTCCGAATCATGATCTCCGTGGTCGGAGCTTCGGCGTCATGTCACAGAATCTGATTGATTATGATGTCTCATCATGTATCGACTTGACGACAACGCCAACCGCCGTAAGTGTGTATACCGAGAACTTGTTTCGCACAGCATTCCCACTAGAATTTCGGCGTGCTGGGGAGTGTTGACCGCACGAACTCGAAGGCCTGCATCGGAACAGCGCTATCGTTATCATATGGAGTGCACGATAGATTGCGCATGCGGCGACGCCTCATCTGTTTAAACGGTACATGGTAAGCTCCACCAGGCAGGCACGCGCGCACTACCAGGCGTACCTGACAAGTCACGAGCCCCTTGAAGAGCAGATTGGCGTGTACACGACGCTAAACGTTATATTCCCCACAATGAGCTAAAAAACATGTGTGATCAGCAGCTGACAGGAAAGTCACTGACAAAGAATTTCCGTGGCTCTAGGCAGTGTGCACAGTGCACAGCCTGAAAAAGGCGGAGAAAGGACGGGCCCGGTGTAGTAGCATTGGCAATACCCCAAAGTTAGATAATAGTCCAAGCACGTTCTTCACTTGGCCACGCACGGCCGCCCCTCTATCCGTCACATCGATATCGAGTTCCTGCTCCTCTCATGTTTGGCAGCCTCGCAGCAACCTCGCAACCCGTGAGACACTCAAAGACTCATCAAATAAAATTATTCATCTCCCCAACTTGCAGGCATTACATGGGCATTGATAACGTTGAAATGATTTACGCTATCGTCTTGCTGAGAGAAAAAAAAAAACTCGACCTAGTACAAACAAAAGAACATACGGATCATGATGTTCTGACATACGTTGACCCGTATTTCGAATGCGCTACCGCGTTATTGCAATTCAGTCTAGTACTGACGCGAACAAGCTCCCGAATGGGGGCTACTGGACAGCCGATGGATCCGATATACGATGACGTGGTAGTACTAAGGCCAGGGTTCTCAACTATCTTTGTTCCGAATGCTCAGGGAAGCTGCTTAGTATAGTCAGGACGTTCCAGATCAGCGTTCTGACTTGTACTGATAAAGGGCATCCGATTTGGCCACATGACAAAACAAGATGATGCATATTTTGAGTTATGAGGACTACGAAGAGCAACGTGCATCCTTTGCTACCGATGACTTGGAGGCGCCACGGAATACAGCATGTTGGCGTGTGGGACCCTATGATCGCATGCCTAGAAAGTTTGCTAGGACGAATAAGGACGGCTGCATATTGTTTTCGACATGCTTATTGGCTTCCCTTCTCGAAGCCTATAAAGCCGGGCGGCTGAGTACACTGTCCCCCACTTTAGTTCCCCTCTACACCTACCCACTCCTCATATCAACGATGTGCAGACAAGTAGCGTGAGAACCATCGTCGCCACCATTAAGAGAAAAAACTGAGAACCGATTTACAGAGAAGGAACCCGTTGGCTAAAATGTGGTGTACGGTGATGATCCATCTCGTCCTCCACGTAGGAGTGCTAAACCAAGGTAGCACTTCCAACGACACCTCGTCGTAGCGATCATGGATTGTGACTCGACGCGATGTGAACGCAGCTACCGGCATCCTCCCAATTGTAGACACCCGAATTGCACCAAGGTGGGTATTTATCAGATATCCGTGGAAAACAGTGCCTGATAATGATCGCGATGAAACCAGAACTTTGGTGACGAGATACAACGCTCGATAGACGACGTCAACGAGTTCTGCTTCCAATGCCGGATGGCGATGAGCCAGCGGCGCTGATAATTTCGCGTCTTTAATCGTCACGGATCCAATCAGATTAGCGTGATTGCACCATACCTGTATCATTGCACGTTAATAGAGACTTATTAGGAGAGTAATGTGCACGTTCTAATACGCCAAGACGTCTAGAGCGGCACGAGACATCCCCGAAATGTGGTGGTGGATATGCCGGGAATCTGCTATAAGCCAAGGTCTCATGATGTTCCAGGAATAGTTCCTTGGGAGTCCACACGACCAGCAGCCCACTTCGCAGTCAACAAGCTGAGGAGCAAGGTCCCCTGAAATCGGCGTACTCCGAAAAGCACATCCCAAGATCTCGACAAACTTTGAGCGTGGGTTCAAATATCAACCAGAACAATAGGCACACCAGGAGTCCGCAACGACGAGCCGAGCAATGGGACCCACGCTCAGCGATCAGCCCCGAGGGCCCGACTGTTGAGCTGGATTGTAATCATGGTTCTCAACGAAACATGTCAGACTTTCGCCCTGGGATGTCAGTTCCGGACACTCAAGATTATATCGGCCATCGCTCGTAGTTATGTCTACATCGGTGCGGGAAGTACGCGGCGTGCACTCCTCAATGCCCTGGCAAGGTAAACCAACTCCCATTTTCCACGCTCACCTTCACAGGCCAGACCACGCGCACCCCTTTTTCAGGTATAAAAAACGTCGGTTGTCTATTTGCGGGCGGTACAACGAAATAGACTCTGGTGAAAAAAAAACATTGATGCCGAGACTCTAACAAGCTCCTCGAACCCACTTAGTGCGGGTGGTTCTTGTGGTACTCTGTCAGATCTGTGAGCAGAGCCGCCGATCAACATAATAGGCTGCTTACTCAAGTGCACTAGATTGAAAAGGCGATGTTTTATCAGCTATAGGCCCAAGAGCACAGGGTGGTAAAAACATACTGTTATAGTCCATGGTATAACCAACACCAAAGAAAAAGAGAATTACGAGACCGAGTCGGCTCAAAGCCTTCTTCTCGGGGTCAAATGCTGCTGGTGGTGCACGGCCTTTTGGGAGCTTGGAGTAGAAGTTCACCAATGGCGCAAGACCCTCCCCAGAGCCTGCAGACTGGAATAAAAAAAACATTAGGGGGAAAAGAATGCATAGTGATGAAGACGTACGAGGTGAGAAGGAGTGGCGATTTTGGGTGGAATAAGTCCCGTGAACTGGCGGCGGACGAGAGTGGGCAACATGGCAGACTTGAGGTGGAGCGACGGAATAGGTCGGGGCGGTCAATAATGAGATTGTTTGTGTATGTTTTTGTCTGAATCATCCCACGATCACGCGTTCACTTCCACTGGACCCACCAGGATCAACTCCGAAACACGATGGTATGGTCAAAGCAGAACAATAACGAACTTAGTTTTTGACCACAAGAAACGACTAGAAAAGTCGGTCTATCGCGAATAGATTCACCTGCAAACCTTTCTGACTTGTGGACATGATTCCGACATCTACTGCCCATGCCCTCGCTGCGCTCTTCGTGACTTGCTACGTCGGTTCGATATATGTCTCCAAGAATGCACGACTTTCCTTTTCAAAAACCAAAGTATATCTTGACTACGGATTTGCGAGGCTTAAGTTGCGGAATGAGCGGTGGAGGGATGATCCAGATGTTATCCGAGCACGTCTCGTTGCTGTCAGCAGCGCAACTCTCATGTGTTGCGCAATCGTGTTCGTCCTGGCGTCGACACAGTTGGGCAGCACGAATGATGTATGCCCTTCAGTCTCGGTTCTATCCCGTCAAACTAACGATACCAGTCTTCGACAGCGCTGCATACAACCGTCGATTACCTCGGTTGTACCTCCACCAGCATGCTCCCGCACCTCATAACCCCTGTACTCTTTCTTGGACCACTCTACGCACACTTCGTGCATGGGACACTGCCTGGTCAGCGTAACTGGTCTTTTCAGCAAGATGTCCTCTCCTTTCTCTTTTCCATTGCGGGTATACGGAACTATTTAGTCGTGGGTGGTTTAACGGCATTGACCACGGCACTGCATTGACATGTGAACTCCACATCCATGGTCTAGGCTCCTATCACGGAAGAGGTTGTCTTCCGAGCATGTGTTCTCGCTGTGTACCACCTAGCGCAGGCGTCGAGATCGCGAATGATTTTTCTAAGTCCCTTGCTATTCGGGGCAGGTGAGGGTCCTTCCGCATGTCCTAGCAAATTGTTTAGAACCACAAGCTTACCTCCCTTGATATAGCCCACGTACATCATGCTTGGGAGACATACAACAGGTATGGACGTAGCACAGCAGCTTTGAAGCGCGCAGCGATTGGCACGGGTGAGAAGTCGGTTGATGTTGGTATTATAGCTGCCACCTTGCTGACCAAATATCGGCATGACCTAGCTTTTCAATTTACCTATACTAGCATCTTCGGTTTCTATTGCTCGTATCTTTTCCTTCGCACAGGATCTATCTTCCCGCCGATCACCGCGCACGTATTCTGCAACATCATGGGAGTTCCTCACCCTGGTTATGATATCAGTCAGAGACCAGACCGGAAATTAGGTGAGTTTCTCTATTTCCTTTTCTTCGCAGTAAGTGTAATGCCGCGAGCAAATAGCCATTGTTGTTGCCTACCTCATGGGTATTGTTGTCTTTGTGTGCGTGCTCGGTAGGTGGACATCCACGGAGGGTAACTTGTATTGGAACTAGCCCAATATGTTTGCCGACGCTGGCACGTCAAAATAGACATGTATGGAGCGCTTACTAGATTAATGGAGATAAGTTTGAAAGTGTGTCCGGTGCCACTGTCCACTCGGACGCCGTGCGGCTGTGATCTATATAGTCACTGGCACACGTGACTTGATCAAATGCCAACTCCCATCGATTACTTATATGTCAACTGGCAGCTGGCTTGAACAACGTTGTGATTGCCTCGCTCTCCTTGCCAGCCGGGTGGTGCACAACTCCATCATTATCGTGTAAAATGCCTCATAAGCGAGCCAAAAGACCGGCCGGGGAACAAGAGGCAGCTCGACGGTACGCGAAAAACTTAGGCTCCGGGTCTCTGAGCGTCACCAAAAAACATCCGATATTTCATTCCTCAGAGTAACCGATTTGGCCCCCAAGATATCCATAGAACATGAACCTATTCCGAAGTCAGTTTCGCGTGTTCTCAATGCTGGACAAATCAGGCGAGAATACCGGAAGAAGCGACAACTCGATGGAGCTAGCAATACAGGCGAGGACGACCTTGAACGCAAAAAAAGACGTCACGATGCAGCCTATATGAGAGACCACGGGGACGGCACGGCGCTTAGGATCAAGCCTAGTGAAACGGTTGCCCAATTCAACAGGTGAGCATTGCCCTCAACGTGATATGAAATGGTTGTCAACACGAACACACTTCATTCAAATTGCCTTGCAGACGGGTGGAGAACAGTATGGTGCCACTCATCAAGACAGCACTGCGGCAGTCATCTGCACAGGTGCGCAGAGTGCGGAGGGAAGAAGCGGCGCAGCAAACGCGACAGCGGGGCAAACAGGGAGACAAAGCCCGTCGTCCACTCCTAGAAACCCCGAAGAAGGGTTCAGATCCACCGCCGATTGCTGCTGACGAGGAGACTGTAAACTTTCGGAATTCCGGGAAGGAATTCCAGGTGGTCTCCTCATCTGCTCCTCGCCGGCTGAACGATATCGCGCAAGAACCTCCGGTCATCAAGAAACTCCCCCGTGGAGCGACAAAGAACGATGCGGCCCCATCAGGAGTATTGAGCATGGCTCAAAAGGCGATGATGGAGGAGGAAAGGGACAAGGCCATCAGACATTACCGAGAATTGAAAGCTAGGAAACTGCGTGAAAGCGGCGGCGCCAGGCTCGACGGATGATTGGACGGTAGTCGAACCGAACTAAGTACCATAACTAGGTCATCCATTCTCCGAGCCCATTCTGACTCAGTCTCACTCCCATTTATAGTAGCCATGTATTTCCGGTCGAATGGCAACCAAGGCCGCCCAACTCTCGGTCAATATGGCGGATGCAACGGTCCTCGGTGATCTATTGTGTCTTTATTTTTATCTCTCAGAACAATGCACAATTTAGGTTTCTTTCGCGCCGTATTGTCAGGTAGCTCCGATACTCCTGGACGGGAGCCTCGCGAGGATAGGAGCCTGGGCTTGTTTCCTCGAGTGACGGCTTAAAAGCTCTTTTGCCCATGACTCACACAGTCATTCCTTTATAGGCGCCTCCTTCACCAAAACCTGCCCTTCTGGGATTACATGCTCTGATTTCCGTTCCCACTCTATGCCCGAGCCGCGGGCTTCTACCAAGTTTCGGGTACCTGGACAGAACGTTACGACTCCGTCGATGGCGGATGCATTTGAGATGCGGCAAGTAGCCTAGACTTTGCTTGAGCCGAAACAGGATATTTACAACAACTTTCAGAGACCTATACCAGGCTTGACAGCTGGCAAGCAGTTGGCTGACGCTGCCTTGTCACGAGTGCGGCGCAATGATGCACGGGCAGGTGACTGAGTCAGTAGCTCAGTGTATGGACTTGTCGATTGATCAGAGCAGCGCAGCCCTGAGGCAGTACAGCTGCAACATCGGCCTTGCTGTTTCAAATGAGTCACTGGGCTCGTACGCTTCGAATCGCCCGATTCGTCCTGCGTTTTCGGATAATAACCGCTGGGTGTCCGGACGCATATCCCCATGCAGAAGATGATATAAGGTAGTTCGGTTCCTTTTCCCGGTATCTTCGGGAAGCCAGCTAATGCAATGCGATCTGACGTCGTATCCCCCGCCTTGCTTTTATAGATCGCAGTCCAAATGGCGGGTTTCCCGTCGCGACTCCCCCTTGCCCTCATCTCTCCAACCTATTGAGTGGGGACAACTAAACCAATGGCTGATATTGAAAAGCAGCCATCGTCACCAACACGCAAGTCGAGCTTCGAGGGGACATGCGAGGTTTCTCCACGGAATAGCACGCTGCAACCCGAGACGCCTTTGATACCCGCCGCGGATAACGCGTCCAGTAGAC
Source organism: Boletus eberwhitei (assembly GCA_038090915.1). Taxonomy (NCBI): domain Eukaryota; kingdom Fungi; phylum Basidiomycota; class Agaricomycetes; order Boletales; family Boletaceae; genus Boletus; species Boletus eberwhitei. Next base: position 31,074 of record JBBPNO010000164.1, read on the forward strand.
TCAGAGCTTGGTTGGCTGTCTTTGGGGGATTCCTCGCCCTCTTCTGCTCCTTTGGACAGCTCACTGCTTTCGGTACATTTCAGACGTGGTACTCGACCCACCAACTCGTATCCAAGTCGTTGTTCAGCATATCATGGATAGGTTCTCTGCAGCTGTGGACGTTTTTCTTCATGGTGCGTCGATTCTCCTTCCCAAGCGGCGCGTCGGTGAATTTTTTTTTGCCTTAGGGCGGACCTATAGGCTGTGCTTTCGACGCTTATGGCCCCACACCACTAATTTGTTCTGGATCGGTCATTCTGGCTTCCAGTCTTGTCCTGACCAGTGTCTGCGTACAATATTATCAGTATTTATTGGCTCAAGGTATTCTATTTGGTTTGGGCGTCGCAATGATGTGCGTTTCGTTCTCTCTTGCACCCAGTACCAATTTGACCATGGTCTAGCTTTTACCCGACAGTCGCCTGCGTGGCGACGCACTTCAACGACTATCGTGCTACTGCTATAGGCATCGTGTCAGCAGGGTCTGGTTGTGGTAACGTATTCACCGTCTTATTGCGAATCATTACTTAATGCATCTTAGGGGGTGTCGTCTACCCCCTCATGTTTCGTTACCTTTTCAATGCAGTTGGTTTCGGATGGGCAGTTAGGATCTCATCGCTGATGACCGCCGTCCTCTGTGGTGTGGCGATTCTTACTGTAACGCTTCAACACCCCATCAAAAAGAACGCAAGTTTGGTTTTGGATGTGCGGATAACAAAGGACCTTCGTTTCGTACTTCTCGTCTTGGGCTCCTTCTTTGTTTGCTTAGGTGTGCCCGTTTTTACTTCCGTGCTCCCCGAAACCCTCCCTAATCCCACTTAGGCATGTTCACGCCATACTTCTACATAGCGGATTACACCGAATCTCTGCATGTCCCCTCTAACGCTGCATTCTATGTCCTCTCAGCCATGAATGCTGGCGGCGTCTTTGGTCGCGTCGCACCAGCCTGGTTATCCGACAAGATAGGGCGATTCAATATTCTCTTTCCTTCGGCCTTCCTCTCCGGACTCTCCTGCCTCGTCTTTTGGATGTTCAGCAAGGACCTCGTCGCGGTCACTCTCTTTGCCACCGTATTCGGTTTCTTGTCTGGAGCGTTCATCTCGGTCATCACCCCGTGTGTAGCGCAAATATCCGACATTCGAGAGATTGGGGCGCGCATTGGCGCACTGTACACGCTCATATCAGTACCGTGCGTCTTGTCTCCACTCCCTTGACCATCCCCATCCTGACGTGTTCCTTTCTCACAGTTCGCTCTTTGGAGGTCCGATTGCAGGAGCACTCGTACAACGACAACACGGGGTGTACACGGCCAGTATCGCACTTGCAGGATCGAGCATGATACTGGGATCGGTGCTTTTATTGATAACGAAATTGATGATCGACAGGCGATTCTTTTGTCGAGTGTAGACGCGTATGGAGCCCGAACGTCGGATGAAAAGTTAGACCCCAAAGACGACCACGCCCCCCTTCCTCTGTCATTTTCTCTCGGATCTAATCACGAGCACCTATACTTGTGTAGCATCGATGTAGCCTTTATCTCAAAACCACACACATGTCAAAATGAACGAACGAGCTGCGATGACACGTCAGACGAGCATAGGGCAGGGGGTCTGTGAGGTCTATTGCAGATAGAACGATTATAAGTGAGCGACAAGAGCGAGGGACATATGCTAATTAGGGCTAAAAACGGATCCCAGAGTTAAAAAGCTCCCGTGGTCAAGAAAGGCAAAGAGTGACCGAAAAGACGCCATGAATCGAAGTCCATGAGCGTGTCCAGAGCGTGCACGGTGAAGGTAGGCAATATATGATGGGTGTGTATGACGGCGTAAACGTTTCCCTCACGATGGGATGATGTACAGAACTAGAACGTTTCTTCTTCCTCAACAGGCGCGACAGTGTCTGGAACCTCAAATCCCTCCTGGGAGAAAGTCAGCCAAGATAAGTAGTTTGAATGTGGGGTGATTACCTCGGTTGAATACAGAATCTTTTGAATTTCCTTAAGCGTATCGTCCTGCTGCCCTGCCGCTTCCAGAGCTTCAACTTGCTGTTGTACGAGAATCTCGATATCGCGAAGCTAAGAAGGTCGACCATGAGTACAAAGGAAGCGCGGTGAACTGGGATCGGTACTTTTGCAAAGTAAAAGTCACGCTCCTTCTCAAGGCCCTCCATGTGAGTGGACATCTCGCGAAGTTGTGTTTGGAGATTCTGGATGGCCTCGTTCGGCTGCGTTGAACCAGCGCGATGACCGCTGATGGGTGTCTTTCCGCCAGACCTGCCTGCCGCGCTGAGACCGCTGGTACTTCGAGCACCGGAGAGAGGAGCGATGGTAGCTGGTGTATCTGTGGGAGCACCTCTCCTCCGTGCTACCGGGTCATAGACTTGACCGCCATAGTTTGAGTCCCAGAAACGCTTCATCCACTGCAAAAATTCGAGATTGTCTCTGTTATAGATCTAGGGTCACGATGTGGTCATCGTGGAGCTGAATAGGTGTACGCACTGCATTTTGCATTTCACGAGCCTTTCGATGAGTATGGGCTATGCACTACCGTGAGCAGGGTCGCTTGGAACGTCATAAAGTGTGCCCACAGACACACACCTTGTCGATCTTTTTGGCCTTGAAGACGTTTTGCAAAACTTTGAAATTTGCAACGAATTCGTACTCATGTTTTGCGTTCATCTTGACTCGCGTCATTGGAATATCCCCTGGAAAGCGGGTTGTTGAGTCGATGATATGATTCAGGATGGGGATCGGTGAGACGATCTCGAGACAGCGAGCGCACCGTAGATGGAGTCGAAGATTTGGCAGTAGGCGGCGCCGGTGCCGCACTGCTCGACCTTTGTGTAGTTGAGCTGTAGGAGCTCGTTGACCCAAGCTAACAAGTCTGTGCGAGAAACGGCGGCCATGATTGTGGCAAACGATGAGGACGCGATGGAGGGAGAAAAATTCAAAGCAAACGATAGTGGTGAACCGTGAAAGGGCCCGACTCAGTCTCGCCACTTTTTTTTCGGCTGTTCAGGGCGGCTGCAGTGACCCTATATCAAGTCTCAATCACTCATCAGCGCGTGTGGCTGGCATCCAAGACGCGCTTTCAGCGTCCCAGACGTGCGTTTTTTCCCTTTCTACCTTGGACGACGGACCGCTCGACTGATTGCTCTTTGTCCAGCGTATTCTTTCTCCAATGCCACCCGCTCTGACATCCGACGTTTGCGGCCGAATCGTGCGCTGGACACGTCGCAGCGATCTGGCAGCGCTATGTCTCACGTGCAAGTCCCTCCAGCACGAAGCAGAAGCTAAGTTGTATGAAATAATCATGACGGGGAATATCCAGATTACATTTCGCGCCTGTCAATCCATTATATCGCAGCCCCGCCTTGGGTCACACGTCCGCACGTTTTGTTTCCTCCCGGATGGCAGTAGGCGGGCCCAACGGGAGATCCCAGAGCAGTTTTGGACAACGTTGCAGCTCGCGTTGTCCAGAATGCGTTCCCTAGAGTATCTTTTCCTGCAAGACCCTGCGTTTTCTAGCAGCTGGGTCTTGAGCGACGTCGCCCATATTCCGTTCCAGCTTCTCGAAGCGAGACTCCTCTTTTACTGGGATATACATCTTGCCAAGTTCCTGGAAAGCCAAAATAAACTCAAAAGTTTACACACGATGGACGGCCCTGTCAACGACCCTACCCTACACCTGGAAGCGGGCAGTCTTCCCGAGCTCCGAATATTTGATGGTCCGCTGGCTGCCGCGGAACACATTGTGCACGTCGGGTCGACTCTCACCCATCTACAAGTCGCATTGGACAAGAATTCCGAGGTCGACGTTTTGTCATTTATTCCGAAACTATTTCATCTCGCTTCTTCTCTCCGTGCCCTGAGCATACTCCACCTGCCAGAAGGTCTCTCTATCGATGTATTCCGATCAATTACAAAAGCGTGTCCCCAACTTCGTCATATTGGTACGATTCCATTGCCATTACCTAGACACGTAAGCCTCCCCCCCTTTTTTGGTTCTCTAACACCGTTATCTGAGTGTCTCCCAGTCATATCGCTTCCATGGCGCACTGATGGCTATGCGCCAGCTCCGAGTATTGGAAGTCGACGTTACTTCGTGGGCTCCTCCAGCAACAGGAATGCTCCAGCGTGCAATCGCCGCAGAAATTCGTATCTACTCTCCTTTGATCGAGTACATCTGTTTTTGGGCAGGGGCTACTCGAACGCTTTGGGGCGTCGACGGAAATGATTGGAGCTGTCATTCAGAGAGCGGACAACACTCGCAGTTCGACGCACTTTGGAAAACCAGATAATGATAATGGCACTTCCAGCTACGCCTTTACGTAGCACATGGAAACAGCGCATTCCGAGGTATGTATTGCGCCTTCGTACGTCTGCCTCCACTTTACATGCTGTAGCAGATCTGACATGTTGGTGATGATTGGACGCGGGAGTGTATCGTAGATATCCACGGTATTCCAGTCATTATGTATGAAAAACGGAGCTCGAAGAGTGGGGCATCATCGATTCATCCCTGCACAGGACTTGGCGCTCGCCTCGTGGGGTGTCGCATTCAAGGGCTGACTGCGAAACATGTGGGTACTGCGCTGCAAAAAACGTGTTCGCGTCCCAAAATAGGGCGGGGACCAGCCGTGTATGGAGAATCAAGGCAAGCCAGATGACACTGCCTTCTCCCCGTACCCCTTGATTGGTTGTGCTGATAAACCACGGGGAGTCGTCATGCTAGATTCCCGTTCATCTCCCGTCAACCAGTATTACGCCTTCGGTAATATCCGCCCAACTGAGTCGTCATCGACTCAGATTCCTGCCAAGGAGCGCCGCTTGAGTCAACATGATTTAAGCCGAGTACCCACCCGAGCTTCCCTCGAATTAAAGGTCGAACCCTTATGCAGAATCGACGAACACACTTCATCCTCGATGGCACCATCTGAAAGGTCGATTTCCTCTGGTTCTTCCAACGCTTCCCCGCCACCGAACCTCGTTGCGCTTCCCTCCATGACGCACTCGCTCGCCGCGCTTCCAACCATGTCCTCGCTGCCCCACGACATGATGCACTATAACGCAGCAGCTCACAGTAGAGCGAGGGTAGGTTTCTTTCATGCACATGCGTTCGCGCGCTCACCGTCCTTTCAGATGGAGTACGCACTGCAGAAACAAAGACAACAGGGACCTGTACACGCTGCGCTCAACGTATGTCTCACCTTTGTGCTCGTGGCGCATCATGTGCTGACCTCTTAAAGGCGTATGATGTGCGACGCTCGCCCAGCCCAGCACTGGCCGAGGACTCCCAGATCACAGTTCGAAGACAGCAAAATGCAAAACAAACCAGTGTATGTTGGTCGTCATGTTTTACCTCGCAGGACCTGATGATCCACACCGCCGTTGTTAGTCACGCGATCGCAGATGAACGTTTTGTTGCAGCCCCATTACCACATTTGCGTTGAGCGCATTCATCGGTTGGGGAAGACGTGTAATATATGGCGCATACTATATCTCGGCAAGGGCAAGGTTAATTTTGGGATTTTCATTTGGAAATAAGTTATACCACTTACTTGCGTCGCTTTCTTCTGCCAAAAGTACCGGCTATGCCACAGTACATACAACTTAATTTTCATTAGATTTAAGGGCTTTTTCTCCACCTGTATCACCGCCACTTTCATCTTAGAATGACACAGCCTGTTCTTTTAGACAACTCTTGGATGTCTGTGCCGAGACCCCAGATTAAATGAAAGATGTCACTGAGACTGACACGCCTGGATCCCGCTGGTAGGCATGTCTGTATGGCCCGCTGGGCTGGACTGTGCATAAAGGGGACAGTAAACCGATCGAGATCTCAGCGAACTCCACTGTGCCTGAAGCCATGAAAAGCTGAGGCCCGCGTTGCGAGAGGAGCACGAAACAGACGATCCTGTAGAGCCTAGATTCCACGAGGGGTGGCGCAAGAACAACGCCACGAACAATGAGCAGTAGATAGAACGGCGTCCGCGTGACAAAGACACTGATATTCATAGACACGGGGTCCCGACTGCGTGTGGGGTAAATCTCCGGAGCTCGTACATGCGCGCTGGCGTGCACAGCAAGTCTGTGGGGCGACGCCACACGAGACACATTTGATGTGAAGCACCGGAACCTATGTGCTGAACATGCGCATCCAGAACATGAGTGGGCAGTAAATTGCAAAATCGCACGCTGTTGCAAGGGCGTTGAAGAGAACACGATACATATGGTCTTTGAACGCATGTGAAGAATGAGGATTGCCTTTCAGTTCGGAAGGAGCTTGTGGAGAAGGCTATCGTTGGAGGAAGGAGACGAGAAGCATGGTGACTCTCGTCGAGGTGGGACAAGTGCGGCACAGGAAACGGTGACAGGATAGCATCATTGCCGTGTAGTGCGAGGAAAGATGCTGTGAATAGCTCCATGCACTTTGATTGATTTGGATAGACCGCGCGTTCGACCCCAATCCTGGAAATGAGTATACCTGAATAAAGGCAAATGGGTATTGCTGAGATGTCCTCGGATCAAGTGGGCGTTAAGGGAGTTTACCGCGTACTTATGTGGCACTTCTGAGAGGGCCTAGAAGACCATGTATCACTGCTCATTGCTCCACCATGAGACATCGATCCCGAAAGAACATGACGGCTGCATTTCGAGCTGCCAGGTTCACTCTAGCACGGCTCCCATGGTCAGGGTGGTCATCCTCAAGTGCGACGGACACAAGTCGCTCTGCGGGGTTAGAGAGAGGAATGGACTCGAAGGTGGGAACTTTGACCCACATGGACAGGATATCGATGTGGCCCATTCTGTCTCAGGTCGCGAATGGTGAAAAGTTTCCCCAGACCCAAGTCCCGTGGATGATCTGGGATATCTGAAACTGATGCCATCGATGCGCCGAGGTTGCTGAGTGAGCTTGCCGGCGAGTCATGGAATAGCCGACCTAGGATTATCTTAATCGATCGTATGGATGGTATCGTAGTGGGACCGTTACTCACGGAACGCACAAAAAAAACTTTGTCTGGCTTGAACTGACCCAAAACGATGTTGGTCGTGCTACTTGCTGCGTGACATATTCTTCACGTTGGGTACCGGAGGGTGGTCGAATCTGGAATTCGAATGCAGTAGCCCATGAAGCACAGTGATGGCATTCCGCTCGTATTATCAAGAACACTTGACGGTATGTCGAAGCATGTACTAGGTGAAGAAACGTTAATACTCTATCATTTGTGAGAGACCGTAACATGGGAAGGTATTGACTGAATTAGACAAGTGTTTGGCAACGGCCTTGGAAATAAACAAACACCTGCCAGAATTGGTGACTTTGAACTCCCCTTCTCGTATGAGCAACACTTCAATAGCCCTTGGCCAGTGCACGCCACGAACATTCACAGAGGGTGTGATTATCTGATCTGACTTGATCTGACACCCGTTGGCTCTCGTTCTACGTCGTCTGCCATGCTTGTGCCATTGACGCTTCCGACTTGTCTGCACCCGACAGCGCAACATGGTTCTCAGACAAGTACGACAGAGCAGAGTTTCATTGATGAACAATGTTCCAGCCTAGTTGCTTGGCGCTCAGACCAATCATCGGGGTCTCTCGGAGCTGCGGTTGGAGGAAAGTTCGGTTCGGTGTATCTTTTCGGAACCCCTCTACCTGGTGAGCCCACCTCGAAAAATAGCTCTTCATCCCTGTCTCGCACATACTTTCCTACGTCGACCACGACCGCACCTTCCGGACCTCGTGCTGCTTCTCCACCCTCCTCTCCAAAGTCACGGTCGCACTCCCGTCGACACTCGAGCTACCTACAGTGCCCTTCATCTCTATCCTTGAATCAAGCCCTCATCAATCCCTCTGCTCGCGCTCGCGTGGTTTCTGGGGTATCTCATGAACAAGTGCAAGCGTCAAGGAGTTTTGTGGATTTCGAGGACGAGCCAGAGCGGCTCAAAGATCTGCTCAAGAATGACGCTGTCAACAGATCGAGTCGCGAGTGGAGTATCGTGGACACACTGTTACCTAGTTTCGAGAAGGGAGTGGTCATCGAACGAACGTCACCACTTTCTCCTTCTCCATTCCTCCCGCCCTCTACCCTCGCGCCGGTTAGTCCGGGATCAAACAAGGGATGCGACGACCCCAAGTCTCTTCTATCTGCAACGAATTCACCAATATTTACTCCTAGATCGCTCTCTGCCCCCTCTTCTCCTCGCCTCCCTCTCTTGAACGACAAGCCTGAGGAAGAGTCTCTCACGTTGATTGCACACATATTGCCGCCTCGTTTCGGTGTTGCCCACGGAGTTACAGATATTAATGTTCCAGAAGGGACAGGTTTGCTGGTGTCACTGCAGGAATCGGGGTATGTTTGCATGTTCATGGAATGATGAAGGTTACTCATGTATGCTTCAGTGACTTGTCCGTATTTGACATCCATGATGGTATATGTGTTGCAACTGCTCGGTGTCGAAAGATTGTCCAGTCACAATATGACACGTCATGTTGGACGCGGCTGAGGTCAGTTCAGATTGAGGAAGTAAGCACTCAACGTGGCTGTGTCGCGATCCTCTCCAAACTGCTTTTCACAGAAGGCTTATCTTATCTTGGCTTGCGCCATATATCGACCTCCCTATTCCGAGATATTTGGCCTTCCTGACTCACCTGACGAGATTGCGGGGAAGTATGCGCGTTATTCATTGTTTGAACTCCACGTCGGGGACCCTTACAACATTCACCCTACGTGGCTTGAACCGCTGGGTGACTGGCAGATCGATGGTTTCGCAGAGGCTTCCGACATAGTGCGCAACGAAGTAGACGGTACGTCTTTTCGCCGTCCGACACCGCGTCTCTCACATTCTCCTCACAGGCTCGTTATCCTTTCTTTACATCAGTAATGAGTACCATCTCATCTCGAGGCCGCTCTTTGTCGTCGCTCGCTTCGAGGTTCCGGCGCATGCACGCTCTGTCGCGTCTTCCTCCACGAACTCGGTTGACGAGTCCAGGGCCTTGACGATACCCAACCCGTTCAAATCTCTTGGCAACAAAAGCTCTGAGAATATTGCATCCAGAGACTCGGACGGAACGACGTCCGAGTGTATAGCTCCTCCCAATACTGACTTTTCGCGTCTTTGGTTTGGTCAAGACCTGGATGTTGGGGAGGCTATGTTTTCGTCCACACCTCGCAGTTTTGGAGGGTTTCGCAGTCGATATGTCGTTGCAAGAGATGGAGTACTGGGACTTGCATGGACGGATACTGAGGTCTTGGTGTGTTCGGGAACACTTGTGGCGATAGTTCTTAACTGACTAGTTTGCGGGCAGATCTTTCAGTTTCGGATTGATGGAAAGGCACTCGACCATGTCTTCGTGCAAGTCCAGCCGGGAGATGTTGGCAAGATCTTGGACGTACAATTTGTCGACAGCCAGACGATCGTGGTCTTGGGGGTTAGTATTGCCGTTGTGCTACAATATATCCGATGCTCACTCAGTGTAGCAACGTGTCTTTCGATGGTACAAGTTAATCTCGGTAGATGCCGATGGGGATCAAGGTGACTCGGAAAACGCCAGATTGCAGTAGGTCTTTTTGGCACTGTCTTATATCCAAACGAATTTCCAAGAACTCTGTGATATTCAGGCCAGTACCCACCCAGACAATCTCCCTGGGCAAGCCTACCGTAGGCTCCATTATCAGTACCACGAACGAGGTTGTCGCATTCCGTCATACGTCCTCGGGCCACAAGGAGGTATCCCTGTTTTCACCGTTAGAATCACCAGATCGGATATATCGTCGACTTTGGCGTTCACAACTGGCGACTGCCTCCCGCCAGGAGATCGATGTCACTCTGACTACGGTACTTCCCCTAGAATTCAATTCAATTATAATTGGTTACAGTGGGTTTTCCACCTTCCTCTATCAACCCTGTCTGATGTTTCTCCCTCCAGATGATGGCCGCCTCCGGCACACCTCCTTTTCAGCACTAGCAATGACCTCCCCAAAACTACCCTCAGAATCACCTCCGTCCTCGTCTTCCATCCAACCAAGCAAGGTTCCAGAGTTCCTAAATACTTCCAACATCCCCATACCTGCGTCTATCTGCTCGTTGCACCTCATTCGCAACGAACGAACAGGGGATCGCTTCATCATTGGAGGATCAGACAATGGTGGAATCGCAGTATGGACACTACAGTACGAATCCAGCATTTTTGACTGGAGAACTCATTCATGTCTCAATCAGGAACCTCAAACTCTGCGCAAGTTTCATCCAGTTTGTAGTCCCATTGCTGCACGTCGTTCAAGTGCGGCAGCAAGAAGAACACGCGGGTCCACTACGCGGATGTGCATTGTGCATATCCGTGGATGGCACGATCGCGGTCATTGCAGTGGACGGTTTTGAATTGTATGTCTGTCTTGACCGTTGTCTTGTTCGATTGGGATGATCCTCTGGCCTAGGTTGTATGTTTTACCGGGTGCTTCGTCGCCTCTGTCAAGCATCCATTATGGTGGTGGCGAGGAACATGATTTGCTCATGGTGCTCTACGTTGACGGCTCCGCAAGACTGTGGGACATCAAGACCGGCGAGTTTCGGCGTGCGATGGACACTGAAAAGGCCAGGGATGCTCTTGGTACCTCTGGTTGGTTCGAGCTGTGAGTCCGTTGCCCATTCGTCGCTGTAGGCGAAATAAATCCCCCAATGTTTCTCGTAGACCAATCGACGGCCGAGATACGCACATAAGTCCGTCAATATCAACCCTTGCCAACATGCCTGCTACAGTGGACTCGAGTAAGTCCATGCCCCTAAAATGGGAGTCGCTGAATCTCAACCTTGTCCATGAGTGTGCACGTTCACAATCGCGCTGGAGCGCTTTATGAAGTTGACCACCGTGAATGCGAAAGCGTCCGGAAACGCCCCGATCTCGTCCGCCACTCATTCCTCGCCCTTGACGCAGCTCCGCACTCTCCTTTCGATCATGTTGACCCCCGGATTGAATCCGGATATCGATGAAGCGTGTGAAATCAAGTTGGGTATCACTTTTACCGCTGGCGCCGTCGGACATGTTTCGTGAGTCCCGTTCTTCTGTATTCTGTACATGTGGCCCTGTGTCGAGACCCCCGAAGCAGTCAAGCAACGACCCTATACAACTATCAAAACGTCAGGAATGCGTGGTGTGTATCAGGGGTTGTATCTGCCTCACGCGCGATCGCCATCCTTGCGATCCTCAAGACAATGTCACTCTATGAAGGCACGTTGGTGTCCACACCACAACGCGTTCACTAAATTGATCGTTCTGTCGATAGACATAAGCGACGACTGTCAGACTGTGATGACATTTTATGCCACCTCGCTTCCGTCTGTTGTCGGACCTCATTTCAAAGCGCCGGATGTCGTTTATCTGGCTCGACAATGGTTAGATGCGTCGAGTATGCCCTGGTGTGTGTACCATCGCAGTACACTAATGCTTGAGTACAGACGAATTGCGCCAAGCGGCAAGGATCTTGTTCGATGCGGGTGTGGTCAAGCTTTCCGACGAGGAAAGCTCCGCGCTGGTGGACGCTTGGCAACATCACTGTCAGTGACGCGTCACGCCGTCGGTTCCTCTACATGTGTCGTACTGACTCGAACCCCCAAGTACCGTGTCTACAGCCTTCTGCCGATCAAGATTCGAAGCAGTCGGGACTCGCGCTCTTTGTATGTGGCTACATGGCCATTGAGAAATATAGTCTCCTTTCGACGAGGTGCGACGCCTGTCTGTCCTTTTTCGCCTGATGCATTGACGCCCCACCCAGTGCCCTCGTTGACATCTCCAAATCGATCTCGCTGTACCTGCACGACGACACCTCGAAGCACCGGACCCTCGCTATTGACCTCTGCGCCAAAGGCTTCCATATCTGGCAACACTACATCGACAGCATGGCCCTCTTGCGTGCGCTGTTTGCGCTCGCGACCAACATGCGCAAGGAGCACATTTCCGTCCAAAATGTCGGCCCGCAGGCGCGTTCGGCGGTGTTGCAGGTCGCGACGCATCATACGGGGCTGTTTATGACGGTGTTGACGTTGGACATCTTGAATCCGAGGTCGGTGGCGGAGCGGAAGAGCGTGATGCAGTTGGTGGCATTTATGATACGCAAGGTGGGTTTATGTCGAGGTTGGGCGCGTATTTGCTGACAAGATGACGACCAGCGACCGCTGATACTGTACCCAAACCTACCGCGATTGATGGAGGCGGTGGTCAAGTCTCTCGATCCCAACTCGACGTCGAGCCGAGATGCCGTGCTCGATACCGCGACGGAAATCATTGGTCACGTCGTCAAAACGTACGTCCTTCCACCCACCTACAAACTAATCTCGACTCTCCCCCCCCCCATTGGACAGGTTCCCCACCGTTGACTTTCACACCCCAACCCAACGCCTCATCGTCGGCACCGCCGAAGGCGCGTTCATCATGTACGACCTCAAAACAGCCACCCAGCTGTACGTCCTCGAGGGACACACCCACCGCCCGGCAGCATGCGCGTTCTCCCCCGACGGAAGACGGCTGGTGACCGTCTCGCTTGAGGAGGGCGTCGTCAGGGTGTGGAAAGTCGGTGTTAGCTTGGCGAGCGTGTTGTTGCATCCGGGGCGACCACCGAGACAGGGCGAGATGGGGTCGCGGCCGTACAAGACGTTTCCGTTCAACGTCGGAGAGGAGGGTGAGTGTGTACGATTTTCTCTTGGTTTCTTTCAATCGTATTTGAATACTTGGGTCGCTGAAAAAACGATTTTTGTCCCTCCTTTTCAGCCAACATGACGATTGCGGGAACGCTCGAGTGGGTACGGTTCGAGTGGTCATCCGATCGCAGCGTACGCCTACGTATACGCGAAAGCACGCTCTCCTTTAGCGCATGAGATTATACTTACATGTCACAGAGAAAGAAAAAAACAAGTCTGTGTCATCTCTGAGAAATTAGCTATTTTTACCATTTACGTTCAAGTAATGATTGGACATCAAAGTAGTAAAAGTTACTGAACGCTTGTTTCCGATGGTCAAATCATCAACACTATCATGATCACCTCCCACATAGTATGAAAGTAGCTCGTCTCCTTCCCACAGACACAACTTGAAAGGTACATTCTAATTGTCTGAGAGCAGCACAAAGAAAACGGGAAGCACCTGACTCACAAAGACGCACCTTCTTTGCGAAGTTGAAGACGTAACCCGCGGTGTGGTGTCCACGGCGGACCAGCTCATGTCATTGGGTGCGTACACATGACCTTCGCAAATTCTCATAAAGGCCCGCTCGAACCGATAATGATTCACTCATGGCTGGTCTCAAGTTACTCGCCCTTTCTCTCTTCCCCGTCGTATGGGCCCTCTGGCCCATCCCTGCAGCGCTCGACACTGGCACCACCCCGCTCCTCCTCGGTCGTGACTTCTACTTTGACGTCGCCATCAACAACGCCCCGCAGGATCTCTACGATGCCGTCGGACGGGCCGAGTACTACCTCCAGAACGATAAACTTGGCCGTCTCGTCGTCGGTCGCGGCGCCAACGACTCTGCCGCGCTCACCAACGCCCCCTCGCTCCCCTGCCTCCAGCTCACCCTCACCTCCGGCGCATGGGCCAACAGCATCGCGTCCGAGTCTGTCAAGCCCCTCGGCACGCGCAGCGAAGAATACGTCCTCACCATCCCCGCCGACGGATCCGGCGCGACGCTGACCGCCAATTCGACGTTGGGTCTCTTCCGCGGTCTGACGACGTTTGGCCAGTTGTGGTATTATTATGCGGGCGAGACGTACACGCTCGACGCGCCGATCGCGATCACGGATGCCCCTGCTTATGTGCGTGTCGTGTCGTTGCATTTGGTTTGGTGTGCTGACGCGATACTGTAGCCCTTCCGTGGATTCGCGCTCGATACCGCGCGCAACTTGTGCGTACCCTCGTATTCCCTCTCTCTCTCGTTTGGACGTGGAGTGATCTCGCGCGTGTAGCTTTCCGCTCCAGGACTTGCTGAGGACGATCGACACGATGAGCTGGGTCAAGATCAACACCT